>JACJUY010004117.1:0-42244 GCA_014220935.1 Platorchestia sp. MABIK | reverse complement strand
GCAAATGGAGAGGGACACGGCAAATGGAGAGGGACACGGCAAATGGAGAGGGACACGGCAAATGGAGAGGGACACGGCAAATGGAGAGGGATACGGCAAATGGAGAGGGACAAGGTAAATGGAGAGGGATACGGCAAATGGAGAGGGACAAGGTAAATGGAGAGGGACACGACTAATGGTGGTGAAATGGTAAAGGCAGGGAGATGTAAAACTCCACGCATGATTTCAATCAAATTTGGCATGGTTGAGTCCACAAGGAGCGTAGAACTCTACTCATAGAACAAGGTGGCCCTAAGACCACACAGCGTTTGGATACGAGCAGTGACTCGAATGCTTCAGAACGTAGCTTTATAAATCTCATTCTGGAAAGAAACAAATTTTCGTCACTCACTGCAGACCAGTTCCCTGCCTACTCAAAAGGGGATAAAATAGTATATTCTCTCCCTGTTGACCTACCCCACTATCAGAGGTCTGGATCAATGAAGCAAGAGTCCTCAAGGGAGTAAAAGAAGCGCGTCAACAACGTTATCTCGCTATACTAGCTCGCCACACACGCCCCACCGCGCAGCAATCAAAGAGGGGGAGCGCCGTCAACGGGATATTTTTAGATAAGCTTTTATCTGGTCTTACCGCGCTGTTTTCTTTGTAAATTTTCCTTCTTCGATGATGCAATACAATAGATGATCATACTCTACGTCATAGCGTTTCTTTTTTACATTACGGCCATCGTACTCAACTGCCTGTTATGGCATCATGCTGTGAAGCATGCCAAATTTATCAAGTCCTGCATTTATAAACCAATGAACAAGGGGATATGCGTCACGCATTTAGCATCAACAAGATTCGAATAAAACGTCTTCCTATCCCTGCGTTACGTTTGAGGCACGTCAGAGTTCACATCAAAAATGGAATTTGACCTCATGAGGTCAAAAAGCTGGTTGAGCTTTGTGGCGAGAATTTCATCCGCTCACAATATTCACCCAGTTCATTCCAACGAACTTTCAAACAGAATAAAATGCGAGAATAATTTCCCAATTTGAAATAAAAGATTCAGTTTTTAAAATTAATTGAAGATACAATATTCGCTTGATCACTCAAAATTTTACGTTAGACATGGGAAAATGCATCGGAAACCGAGTATGATATCGATGTAGTTGAAGGGACCAAAAAATATTCGAGGCACACAAACTGATCCACAAAATGGTTTCGTCTTTACCTGTTGTTAGTTTGTGTGCCTCGAATATTTTTTGGTCCCTTAAACTACATCCTACAACAGTTAGCGTCAAGTTTCACACGTTTCCCATTAGATCAAGCCTCCCTCCAACTCCGTTGCGAACTGGATGCGAGAAGCACCAGGAGAGTTGTTATAGTAACAGACCGTTAACTGAGAGCGAACTCTTAACGAGCAACAAGATATACTCGTAGATAGAGTGAAGATGCCACAAAGAAGCCCATAAAAGGCGAAAACATACTCACCTGTAGATTAGTAGCGTACTGTAACACAGGCTGTTGTATGACACGTGCATGAAAAATGTTCAACCGAATGTCACGGTGCAGTGAGCCGGCTACGCTTCACATGAAAAGGCACTGGCTCTATTTTAAAGCTAGGCGAAAATTGACGAAATTTGTCAAATCAGAAAGGAATAGAAGTGATCAAAATATCAACTACCCATGTGCAGGAAAAAATACAAACTGTGAAATAAGTAGTATCTCTAGAAGAGCAACTAAACTCTTTACAGACTAATGAATAGGGTGACGAGGCTACAACGGCTCAAACTTCCTGTATCTTGTTCTGCTATGTGACGATATGTCTAAAGCACTGCCCCCCACACACAAGAGGCACACACAACACAGCCCCCACACACACAACACAGCCCCCACACACACAACACAGCCACAACACACACAACACAGTCGCCACACAACCCACTTGGGAGCAGGCCGCCAGGGCAGGAGGTTCTTGAGGGCAGGCCCGTACTTGGCGTTGCAGCATCGCGCCTCGCGGTGGTCGCTGCAACAACGGACGGGTTACTTCGGATGGAAATTATATTAAATCTGTTTCTGAATGTGTAGTTATGGCTTGCATCATTAACCTACGCGGTTAATCATATCGATTGAATTTTTCGTTTTCTCACGCTAAACAATCATTCGATCAGTCTAATGTGCGTTTAGCTTCAATTATTCTAGATAAATTAGATTATTAGTTAGTTCAGGCCTCACAATCCGCCCCTAAGGGAGTCCAAAGAGAGGAAGGAAGAAGGCACCATTTAGTATGGCGTTTAGGGAACGTGGAATCTATGCAGAAATGGTATAGAAACAGTAAATTGAAAAAGAAGATTAAGAAACAAGATCAAAGTCGAAGAAAAAAGTAGTAGGTGCTGAAAAACAGGACAGCAGTGAACCGAAAAAAATGGCCTGTAACAAAACAAAAACCTACCTATTTCAGCCAAAGGAAGGCCTACTCAGCTCGGGCCCTCTGATTATCACATTGGAAGCGCTAATTCCCGTAATTGAGCCCTTAACACTTCGACTGATTTGGGGCATATGAGTACCACTAGGTGAATTGTTCATTTACGTATCGGTGTGAAAGGACAGCATTTCATTTATTCCAACATCTTTTTTAGAAGAAATATAAGAATACGAGGTAAAATATCATCATGCTATTACATTTTCACACTTCCTAGGAAGGATACAATTTTTTTCAAATCGTTTTTAAACTCTGCTACTTACAACCTTACCTTTCAAGAAATGCCAGAGGCCGCCCTTTGACGGCCACGGCAGTGAACGTTTTAAGAAAATAAGTACAGAAAAAAGTATCAAAATCCAAAAATATAAAGATGAGAATAACATTGCATTGATGCTCTATTCGAATTGCAATTAACTAGCAACGAAGCTACCTAAGAAAGCATGAGCTAAATACATAGTTCAACTACAATCGCATCCCTTATCATTTTACAGGGACAGTGCTTCGCGGAAACGTCACGTAAAATAATATTGTCAGTGAAATGAGCTGTTCTGTCTGAGAACGTAACGAAAAAACTTCCCACTAAAATTTTCTGAACGATCTCTCGTCCAGCTTACGCCAAAAATCCTCCGCTCCGCTACCTCACAATTTCACGGTTCACAGTACCTGAGCAGACACGAAGTTCAACGCAAGTTTATCAGCCCTTTCTTATCAGTAATACCGTAAAAATTGTCCGTAGGAGCGAAATTTCGTCCTGCGGTTACAATGAAGACTTGTAATGTTATCGAGCGCGCTGTCACATGCGTGAGACTTTGGCATGATGTGTGCCGTGAACATGCAGTCGAGAAACAATTAAGGAAGTAAAAATATCAAATCACCTCAAGAGCTGTATGTAAAGGATGTTCAAAATTGATGGTACAATCTCTTAGAGTAGATGTTACAATCTAAAAGAACCTTTCTTGAACAAGAGGGAATTCAAACATTCACCGTTTTTATGATTTTGAACTTCTAAGTTGTGTACGGCCTATTCAACTATGATGGGGGCAGTCCTTAATGGAGTAGGCGACGGAAACTTAACTGATTACAAGCAATTTGTTATGGAATTGGAATGCTTTGTGTTCGAAATGTCCGCCTGCTACGTCAATGCAGGTCTGATACCAACACAGAAGCGACTTCCGGACACGATAAAAACACTCATGGATCATCCGCAATGAGTGGTGCAGCGATAACGACCCTTCCAACAAGATCCATGTTTGTCTTTTCAGAATTTATCGAGCAATTCAAACACCCGAAGATATTATACAATGTCTATTTATAGCAAAAGACAGCTAAAATGAATGTCATAATTTGCTGGTCTAAGATAAAATAGAACAAGAAATCTTCCTCGACACCCTACAACATTAGCGATTTGATATATCAAGCATTATGAATGTTTTTGATTTTTGCTCATTCCTAGAAAGTTGTTCTTTTTGGGTTTTATTTAAACTGTTAAAGTTTGTGGTATTTGCTTTAGAACACCATGTATAGTTAAATGCAGGTTAATTTTGACATCCGATAAACGAATAAATTCACTTAGACCGTGAAGTGAAAGATAAACTCAGAGAAACCAGACTAACACAAGACGTCTGTTAATGACAATAGCTATTCCATCACAACGTCAGACGACATTGAATTCATACATGTACGAGAGTAGAATGCTCTCAGCTTCTGAATAGAACAAGCCATAATTTGAACAACATGTTTCTTTCACAGCTTGCTCTTCCACACTGCATTGTTATCCACCAATGTCAGAAACTCAATTCTCATGAATGTTTAACTGACTTGACCCAAATGATGGTACGTTCCATTTAATGTTTGTCATTTCCAGAGCTGAAAGCTAAAACGAACTAAGCTGAATTGAGCGATGAACTTAAGTAGAGATTAGATGTTAGTTTAAGCCTTCTTAACAGCAACAAAAACGTTCCAGTGAGAGGAAGGAGGAAAGCACCATTTAGTATGGAGTGAAGGAAACGCGGAATCATTATAAAAGGTGCATAAAAACTGTAACTTGAAAAAGAAGTTTATGAAACAAAATATAATTGGAAGAAAAAAGTAGTAGGTGATGGAAAACTGAACAGCAATGAACTGAAAAAAATGGTCCGTAATAAAACAAAAAACCTGTTCTATGTCAACAAAAGAAAGGCGTATCTAACCTTTAGCTCAGGACTTCACACATTCCCCCAGGGAGCGCTATTTTGAACCGAAGTTGAAGAAAGCGCAAGAAACTAGTTAGGTTAATGTCGCGACAAACTTGTTTAATTAATGAGATTGATAGGCCAGTACATGTACATATGACATCTGAGCTTTACATACCTTCAAGAACACGTAACCAAGACACGTACAACACGCCTACGCGCACGTTCAGGTCAACACTTGGCAGTTCATGTCAGGACACAAGCCGCAACAGAAAGGCAAACTGGTGCAACAGATCATCAGGGTTGCGCGATCATTGCCGAAAGCAGAATGCGTAATATGAAAATTTATAGTCTCATGTAAGAACGAGTGGGAGACGCATGCTCTTCAAGAATAGCATAATAAATAACCAAAAGACAAGCAGGGCAGTCTCGACGAGAGCAAACAGAAACTTTCCCTCCTACCTTGAATGCGATGGTTGACCCTGCTACCTAAGACCGGATCTCTCTAAACACGTTAGAGCTGTACCTTAATTTCAGATAATTCCCCGTATTGCATTATATAAGTTACGGATGACATGTAACATCAATGTCTGATCATTTCGTAAGATATTCACGTAATCCTTTACGGAAACTTACTCCACGCATATTTTTAAACAGCATGATTCTTGATTGAAGCAAGCAAAGAAATTTCAAAAAAGTCTACGAGTAAATTTCACTGAAGCGGTGGGAAAACTGAGAGCAAAAGCAAAATACGCTACCGGTTACACGTTAAGTGCCATAGTACGGCCCCATACTCACGAGAACAGAAAAATTGGAATCGATAACAAAACGCACTCCAATAAATTATCCTCGACAAACGACAAAATCCAGTGCCACAGGACCGATAATAGCTTGTTCTTGAAACCCTCCTCCTTAGTTCAGAACCTCTCCGCTGAAATGTGGCCTGCTCAGCAATAATAAAACAACAAACCCCACTGCAATAATAAAACAACAAACCCCACTGCAATAATAAAACAACAAAACCACTGCAATAATAAAACAACAAAACCACTGCAATAATAAAACAATAAACCCCACTGCAATAATAAAACAATAAACCCCACTGCAATAATGAAACAACAAACCCCACTGCAATAATAAAACTACAAACCCCACTGCAGTATTAAAACAATAAACCCCACTGCAATATTAAAACAATAAACCCCACTGCCATAATAAAGCAACAAACCACACGCTGCACACAGCAGACGCACTATAGCAAGTCACTCTGAAGATGCCACACAGAGCAACTCGACGACGCGTGGTCACTGCATCGCGAAGTCGCACCTGAGCTCGGTGGGGCAGGCATTGGTAGCCAGAGTACGGGGGTGCATGGGAGGGTGAGGTCTGTAGCGACACTGGCGCTCTATAGCAACGTGTTCAGAGCAATGCAGCCACGAGGAAAAACTTGTGTCCGTGTATTGGCATGGCATGGAACGGGCTTCAGAGTACGAGACATGAATTTCGCATACGTTGGTGGCTTGTAAGGGGCGAGCGATGACAAGGTTAGACACTACATGACATATTGAAATGCAGGTATTACGTACTCTAATTCAAGCGTTTACATTACCGCCATTTTCCTCATTTAAAAAGACAACGTTCGACTGCATAAAATAGTTCATCCCTCTACACAATAATTGTGCCTAGTTCACAGTGGTGATGACGTTCTTCCCACAGCACATGAGCGACTTGCATCTATAGCGACTAGTCAAGTGAGAGAGCCACCGTTAGAGCCAGACGTCACACCAGCAGAGAACGTAACAATGCACCAACGGAAAAATGCTAGTGCCAAGTAAGTGTCAGGACGTTACACGCGAGCAAGACACACATGTGCTTCGAGGCACAAGGTTACCGGTCCGGGAGTCGAGTAAAACAGCTCTCTTGGCTTGCCGCAAGACTGTAGTATGAGTAACTCCGTATGAGCCATGCTGAACAGCGCGCAGCCATGACTGAGGGTAACTTGAACAGAGATGGCTTTGTGAACACCTGTCTTTCTGTACCTAAAATGTTATTTCTACAGCACTGCCGTAAGCAAGCCAGTCATAATTACACTTCGAGAGCATGCTGATTTACAGAATACGTTGATGTGGACATAAAAAAATACCTTCTACAGACACTAAGAATCCCACTTTCCAAACTCCAGAAGCACCAAGGCCCTGAAAACCCATGAGATAACCCTTTCTTGCGCACATTATTTACGATAGAAATAAGCGCTACATTCGTGATCCTTGTGCACGCGATGATTTTGAAACAAGACAAAGCCACGTACATGTAGCAGTCATTGCGCAAAAGCTGTAGGAGCGAAGCACCTCATGCGAGTCCAAAACTACACAGAAGCATCGTCACGTACACAAGAGAGCAGTGTCGCATAAACAGCAGACGTCGCTGTTATGTCGCCATGTAAACTCGATATTCTGTTTGCATTTGAAACCTGTTGCTCATCACTACGTACGTGGCGTTGCATCAGCACAACGCGTCACAATTCAAGCTCATTTTCCCTATTCAGAGGAGTTAAAATTGAAAAAAATTAAGAAAAATGGTGAATTTTAATTGATCATTAACCAAGCGATTCGAGTAATTGGTACTCGGGCGTATTTGCATCAGATAACATGAGTAAGTTTTAGCCTCCTTGACCACAACAAAGGTGTTCCACAAAGAGAAAGGAGGAAGGCACCAATCAATACGGAGTTGCAGGAACGATGCATCAATGCAAAAAGTGTTCCACACAAGATCTTTTACGCACGGAAACAAGCAAGTTGGGAAGGGAGTTCATACATTGATGAATTCATTATGCCTTACTTTGTCATGATAGGTTTTGTCAGTTAAATTTATACCTGTACGTGCTCCAAAAAACAGCAGAAGAGAATCCTGCGTGCAAGAAAGACAAAAGTACACATGCATGATGGCAAGCACGCGCCACCACAGCAGGAAGATACATCCAGATTTTGGAACAGCTTTGAGAGCACCAACCAAGGTTGGCTCATCTTAGGTATTTTTAGGCCAAAATCCCCAAATGGGCTGCTTTTTCAAATGAAATTTGGTCATTTAGACTACTTTGTATCTGACAACCAAACAGGGGATTGTTACAAAGGATTACAGTTGTTGCTAGTTTTTATCATAAAGTCCCAAACTTGGGGATATTGACCAGAGGAAGGCCAGTCTGACACCCTGGGTTGACACAGGCGAGCTCTCGGTCACAGAAGGAGCTGCTCCACGCCACCTGACACCGTTGCCTTGTTTGTTCAAAGTGACGAGTTACGGTGGCATTGCTGGGTGGGACAGCGTTATGGGGATCTCCAGTCATTGCCAACTGTTCTTTTTTAAATTTGACTCGTCTTGAGTATTTCAGATCAATGCGACATGTTCAACTCAAATGATAGAGTTAAATGTTTGGTTGACGAAGTGCTCAAAAATATACGAAGAAATTGATTTTGGGATATTGGTTTAGGCTGTTGAACTTGCCAATTTGTAAGTACTTTTTGTCCGTATCTAGAGCCAATCTACTTGCCAGGCGCTTTATCGGCTTGATAAAATTCACGCAGAGAGAATGAACTGGCCAGTCCAAAACGACACTACAACGTCAGATCTCTTTTTCCAATCATTCTAAGCCTATCGGAAAGAAAAAATTATTCGCTATTTTCTATTTCTATGAATTGGGCCTTGATCTACAAATACCCCGCTCAGCTGCACATATCCACCAAATAAGGATAAACATGCCAACAAAGAAGCACTGCTCGCTCCCACAGGGGAGTTCCTGGAAGAGAACACAAGGCTGGGGTTTGTCATTCTTCACAGGTTGTGTTAATTGTTTTTGTTGCCCGTATTCTTACGATTTTTCGCACTCGATCCTTGAATTTGTTTATGATAACTCACTATAATGTACTGCGTCAAAAAAGCCCACAGGTACTCCAATGAACTGATCGGAAAGCAAAATACAAACGCCAAAATAACGCAACATAACCATGCCAGCTTTTTACGAAGCCAAGGGATGTGTTAATATTTATAAGAAGGAATGGCTCTTGCTACATGCTTTGAAGTGTATTCAACATAGATAATTTCCCTTTAAATCTACTACTTCCGTCAACTCATTCCGACAGGTACGGCAAAGTTAATTATACACAATTAACGCAACTACACCCACACGAAGTCTGACTTTGTCTCGTTTTCATCCATTTACCGCTTGGTTTTTAAAATACTTGAAATACAACATATACTTAATGAACTTCCCAAGCCATATAAGAAATATTTTTCCTTCAGTGCTCGTGCAATAACATACAGCAACATAATTCTGTGGAGTACTGCGCTAGTGAGCGCAGTATAGTGATATACGTACAATGATTATACGTAGTTGAGACTTCTCTACCACAGCGAAAGTGTTCTCAAAGGAGAAAGAAGAAAGTATCAATTAACATAGACTGGAAATGAAGTAACAAGAAATCGATGCACACTGTGTGTCCTCCACACCAAGCGTATAGAAACAGTAACATTGACAGAAGGATACGAAACAAGATAGAAATTAAAGAAATAAAAGACGATAGAAAAAGGACAGCAGTGAACCGAAAAAAGTCTAACAAAAAAATGTTCGATTTCAACAAAAGGAGAGCCTATCTAACATTCAGCTCGAGACCTCACACCTTCCCCTAAAAAGCACCAATTCCCCTAGACAATAAATGTACCACCCAGAGGGGATCATCCACAGCAACAAGAACGCAATCACATCAGAACACAGCAACAAAACACCGTAAATTCTACTGAGTATAACTCACATTTCAATATCGCTGATGTCCCTATCAGCCCTGTACTTCTCGGCCAGCACTTTGTTGCTCGGAGGCGTCCCTTTAGCGGAGGGACTGGCGGGGCTGGAGGCAGCGTCACCCAAGAGAGGTGCCCCCGTGTCCTGCTCCCCTACAGGGTGGACTCGATTGCCATGTTCCCTGACGGGCAAGTGGGTGGTGTGGGGCTGGGGCGCTTCCTGCTCAGACGCATCGTGCGAGCTGCGGCGGGGCATGACTTGGACAACGTCAGCAGCACCGGGGCTGAGCGGCTCCTGGTCGACGCTGTGCGGCTCCTGCTCGATACGAAGGCTGCCCGATGACAGCCATTTATGCATCTTGAAATGGAACTTGTGCCACTGAACCACGGAACACTTTTCACTTTTGAAAACGAGAGAGCACTTGATTATCCGTAAGATTCCTGGCACACACTAACTACTCAAATGAAGATAATCTAATTTCAACAGAGATCTGTAACGTAAACAAAAAAAGTGATTAGTGACTCCATCTAATGCACTAAACACTAAAGAGAAGATATAAGAACTCAAATTGGCAGATTTTATGTTAGTTGAAGACTCCCCTAACACAAAGATGTTCTAAAGAGGAAAGATGAAGGCCCCATAGTATAGAGTTGAGAGAACTTGAAATGAATACACAAGGTGTATTCCCATACAAGATCTTCAACACCAAGTAAGAAAGTTAATAGAACAATATAAAAGTTGAGGAAGAAAGTAATGGGCGCCAAAAACCGGACAGCAGTAAACCGAAAAAAGATGGTTTGTAACAAATCTTCCAACCTATTTGATTTCAACCTTAAAATCGGGACCTCGCACATTTTCCCCCGGGAGAACTAATTACCATAGATACGGTAGTTATATCTCCCGGCGGGACTCGAGTCCAACTAAATCCAATTTCGAGATCAAACATTTAAATGGACGAAAAAAAAAGATATGTGCCATTACCTGGCATTAATGCAGCTTAAACTGAAATTTACGTAGTTTATTTTATTGAGTTTTTCTGTATTTTCGAAGTCTGACCTTTTTTTATGTTTCAGCACTTAAGATGGAATTATAATATTCCGAAACTTTTGCCCTGAAAAATAACATGAATGGCTGTTTTTACATCGGATCCCTTTTTACCTTACGCGTGATACTCCCTAAGAATGGACCAATTGAAAATATAACAAATGTAATTTGTGACCAGCACCCAAATGAAAGTTCCCCAAGTGACCACCAGTGTATCACCAAGCAGTCAACGTATTAAGCGAGATAAATTTCCCAGGGGAAGGATGAAAAACGGGAAACATAGACTAGAATAATTGTTATCACTATTCATTTCACTGTGTCCCGTTATTCATCCTTCCCCTGGGAAGTTTATCATAAAGACAAAGGAATCGAAGAACAAAGGGAACGCAGAATTTTTGCACAAGGTGCATGGAGACAGTAAGTAGATCTAACTCCAATTCGCGCTCCTTTCTACAGGTTGAGGGGCAAAACAAATCTCAGGTGCCTTGGGTAGATTAAATTTCACTTTGAACGAGTACGTCAAATTTTAAGTGCGATGAGTAGAAAACATCTCATACGCGGTTGGTAAAACAAGTCTCCGGGAATAGAAATAGAATTAGGCTCAAACGCCCGACGTAGAAAGCGCCACACGTGTAAACAAATCTCAGGTACTAAGAGAACTAATCTCAGGGTCACGTTGACCATCAGGTAATACGAATAAACGAGCACTAGGATCTGTGGCCACTAACATATCGGGTCATACATACAGGCACAATCCTACGCTGGGTAAGTGAACACGGCCAAGTAATGTAAGCTCTACATTCCATTCCCTACGCAGCCGCCGCTGCCGGATGGCTTCGGTACCCCTACTGGCGTTTTTAATACATCAAATTACAGCAATCCAAACTACAACAAAGGTGATCCAAAGAGAGAAAAGACGAAGGCGCCCCTTGGTAGGGAATTTAGGGAACGGGTAATCGAGTAATCTGAACACGAGTTTTATCAAAACCCAGCGCATAGAAACAGCAACATTGGAAGAAGTTTATGAACAAGATAAAAGTTGAAGAAGTAATAGGGGCTGAAAAAGGACATCGATAAACTGAAAAAACGACAGTCCGTAACGAAAAATTATCCGATTTCAATAAGTCAACAACACCTAACCTTCAGCTCAGGACCACACATTTTTCCCCTGGGAGCGACATTCCACTAACAGATTGTATAGATAGATAATAGGTTAGTTGCAGCTAAAGTTACAACCGTTTTAGTGCAACCAGATAACTTGAACCTCATTCGCTCACAGACAAATCTTTTGTAGCCTAGCGTTATGATGTGTCAGCTTTGTTCAGCAATTTAATGAGATTGTTACCGTTGCTCCGTGCGTAATTCTCGATTCATTCAAACGAGGCATAACACGTGTGCAGCTTTGTTATTTACTGAGAAAAGAACTGTGGTTCTTCCATGGAAAAACTTCCAATTTTGGTACTGAAATCAAAGGTTAACCAATCAAAAAATGCAGTGTTTTTCAGCAATACATGACTGGTCTACAGTTTGCGTTTTCGGCGTGAAAGTGGAATGCCGTCTACAGTTGGACTGACAGGAGTTGAACACTTGTAGTTGATGAAAATTAGCCTCAGCGAATACGTGGATGTTATTGTTATGCCGACGTCGCTGGTGCGGAGAAAAAAAGATCACGAATTGCGATCACAAAATATGATCAGGAAATTTTAACAACCGTATTGTTCAATACAATGCATACTTCCACCAGTGAATAGACAATGCATTGTTTAGATAGGAATTACTCTCACTGCATGTTCTATACAACTGGGAATAGATTTGTCATACTTTTTGAAAATCTGTGTACCTATAAATTGTTTCGTGTTCCGTGTCCCACTAACATCATTTTATATTTTTTCAACAATACGTCCGTGCTCGATGGTATTCTATCTGAAAATATACCGAACTTCAACAGCCATTCATGCAATAGTTTACCACAAAGGTTTATCCCTCTGAGCTAAACACATTCAAAAGCTACGTGCAATAGCGAGGATACAAGTATTTTTGTCTGCTTCAAGGTAAAGTAAACATAACATTGAGTTATCAGTCGCTGCTCGTGATGTACGGGAGTTTGACATGCACAACATGACGGGGCAAAAAAAGAAATGACATCTGCCTTTACAGAACAGTAATTCATCACAATAATGTGAGCTTTAGAGGTACTCTCATTACAGTGCAGTCGCACAAACATAATTCTACGAAGGGAAAGTTAAAATGCAAAATATACGTTCCAGAAGCTGCTCCTAGGATGACGGTAATTCGTCAGCTCATTATAAAATGGGACCCATCGATGGAGTCTTAGAACGCCTTTCCGCGTGCACTAATATGCGTGATAATTTTCTTCTACGTTGACACGCAGATCCAGATAACGAATTCCACATCCCTATTCACAAAGCCAGTTATAAACCCACATCACGTGTAGTAAATCGAGAACTTACATTAATTACAGATCAACTCAAACTAGTTTTGAAGTCACTTACAATCATCGCATATAAATAATGAATCATCGCATCGGATCTATATGCTCTGAAGCATCAATTTAGATTAATGTTGAATAATTTTGCTGTTGTAATACACCCACAATCTGAACACTAAATCGAGATTCTCTTGCATACACAACTTCAAATACCGACCAGCACACCACATCACACTTCCATGCATGAGCTCTGCAGGCTGTAGGACAACTTTGGACAACCACCACTAGGATTGACTTTCAAAATTTGCTTTCGCCTACTGCTCTTCCATAAACCAGCGCAAAATTCCGAGAACTAAACGGAATACATTGCCGAACCCTTACCTGAAATTCATTATGAATATTAAAACTTATGCTCACAAGCGTAAGGATTTGAAAAAAATTTAACTTGCGGAGACAAGAACGCAGTACGTTCGACTGTCATATACCCTTACACGTAGTCCAAAATTGTTTACTATCCAAGAAGTGTTGAATCCCCAAACCAAACCCTCAAGGTACACAAA
Organism: Platorchestia sp. MABIK; assembly: GCA_014220935.1. NCBI lineage: Eukaryota > Metazoa > Arthropoda > Malacostraca > Amphipoda > Talitridae > Platorchestia > Platorchestia sp. MABIK. The sequence goes on along the minus strand of JACJUY010004117.1, from coordinate 28,761 downwards.
TAATTTTTACAGTGTTCTCGATTGGGCACTGCAAGCAACTCTCCTCACCGCACTACTCCAGATGGTGCGTCTGAGATAGAAACACGAATGGAAGCAAACATGTTCGCAGTTGCATTGAATAAAAACTGAAAATGCTTGGAAACGCCACACTCCCATTCTTTGATTATTTTAATTTATAACGATTGCAATAGCTCATCCGTTCAAACCAAATTAATTAGGTACTACGTAAATGAGATTAGAATACAAACTGGTAGGTGACTCGTTAACCCCATCAAAGGTGTTCTCCCATGAGAGGAAGGATGGAAGCGCCATTTAGTAAAGAACAAAAGAACAGAGAACCTATACACAAGGTGTGTCCGCACACCCTGCACACACAAACAGCGAGCTTAAAATAAATTTATCATATATAATATAAATAATGGGTGCTGAAAAAATGATAGAAGTGAACCGAAAAACAAAAAATCCTTTAACGAAGCAAGAACTTGTTCTATTTCAACAAAAAGAAAGCCTACCTCACCTTCAGCTTGAAACATAGCATCATTCCCTTGGGAGCGCGAAGTTCCAAAGATGCCGCAGCCGCCAGAAGGGACGAAAATAATGCGAGTCGAATACTCTACGGTAAGAAACATGAGCGCGCTTGACATCGGGCGTCCTCCAGCCGACCTTCAGCAGCTGGTGAGTGACTGGAGTGCGGGAGGATACGGGCGCTAATGCGCGGTTTGGTGGCAATGTAATTTTACCGATCACGAGGCCCGTGTTCCATCACTCCATCAAACTCAAGTCACACTCAAGCCAGACTATGATGTTGGTTCACACAAGAGGTGGCTGAACACTTGGAAAATCTAAATTTGGTCAATAGATCATGTGTGTATGAGTTCATTAACTACTTCTCACCTATGGATAATAACCCCAACCCCAATTCTACCTTAAAAAATTAGCCAACCTTAAAAATTTCACTGGACACTCAAACATTGACGTTAACATTAGGTCGGTACGCCATTGAAGTCCCGCCTCCAATCCAATTCGTAAAAATTAAACCCTTAATTCAACCCTAAAATAGTGGTCCTTGAGTACAACTTTGAACAGCAACAACACGAGTATAAGTCCCTAAAAGTAACTCAACTCAACCTCGCAGGCAACGAGTATCGAAATCATTTTTCGGTACATGGAGAGCCTCGATGAAAGATTTATACTTTAGATTAATTACAACGGGCAATTTCCCGCTGATATGAACTCAACGACACCACTGGCATCACCGAGCTCAAGGCCGGTCCATGCTCTTCAGCAGATGTTCCCTGGCTGGAATATCAGTGTTCAAGTGCTGCTAATCGGGACACTTGACACTATATAACCGGGAAAAAATCAGATAAAAAAAAGACAAAACTTGATGAAATATTAGTTTTGAGATTTTCAACACGGCATAAAGAACGTACTCAGCGAAACCAACTACAAATATATCGCACTCGCATGATGATTGTTCACACTCACTTTAGTGAAAATCACGAGCGGCCCCTAATGATAGCAACCACTGACACCTGTAAACTCAGCTACGAAGGTCACAAATGAAATAGAATTTGGAGAGTAACTCTTCGGGCGAATCGATGTTAATGAAAGCAGTGCAGCTGCAGAAACCAGCACAAAGAAAATACTGTTAGAAAAAACTTCCAACTTATTTCAAATACACTAATACTAAAACTCAATTTGAAGAAAGGAAAAATGCATAAAATAAAGATGAACATCTCGTTTGTTTTAATCACCACGGCAATTAGCGTCATCCTGGCATCGACACGAACCGGCAAAACAATATTAAATTGCAGCATAGTAAGTGAAGAGAGGAAGGAGGAAGGCACCATTTGGTATGGAGATAAGGGAACACGGAATCTATGTAGAAGGGGCATAGAAACAGGAAGTTGAGAAAGAGGTTTATGAAACAAGATAAAAGTTGAAGAAAGTAGTAGGTGCTGAAAGGCAGGACAGCAGTGAACCGAAAAAAGACGATAAAGGAAAAAATGGTAACATGACACAACAAAAATTATTTTAACAAAAAGAAGGTCGACCTAACTCTCCGCTCGGGCCCTCACACATTTTCCCCCTGAGAGTGTTAATTCCCATAGATACAATAGTTGTACCCCTCTGAGGGGATCTTCAAGAACAAAAGCAAAGCATAAAAACTACTTCGCAAGCATACAGAAGTTAACATCCGAGCGCACATGAAAAGATAAAATTTACGCTGATCTGAAAATCTTTGTATTGGTAGAGCGCGGTGTGCAAGCAGAAGGCCCCTTCCAGTACACTATTAACTCTAAGTGTCAGTCGCTAGTGTTCCTATCAATACCTAAAAAAATTCACTAATACAAGCGCTTCCACATCTGCCAAAGAATGGCTCATGGTGAAAAATTTTGCTCCTGCCTGTATACTAAAAGGTAACGTAGTTACGTGATATGACTTAACAACAAAGGAGGAGGTGCTGACATGAGCACAACATTCGTTGGGTACCAGCAAATCTACTGCATTTATCAATGATAACTCCAAGAGCAGTTGAGCAGATTTGCGTAAAAATGCGTTTAGAAACTGTTTAAATGTTTGGCCTAGTTTTAAAACGGTTTTAACCTCCCTAACCGCAACAAAGGTGTTGTTCCAAAGAGAAGCGGTTGAAGGTGCCATTTGGAGTGGTTATGAGAACGAAGACGCTATGCACAAGGTGTGTTCCTACACAAGATCCCTTGCAGACCATTATTTTAGAAAATCAAATTCCTCTACTTTCACACTCAGATGAAAACAAGGTGACACCTGTGCCAGCGAACTGCATCATTTCCCTTGACGAGAAGCGTGTAGATAAGCCACACCACAATTTTTACCAGAATTATACCAGCCCGCAACACGTGCCATCACAGCTGTGACAGTCCTGCGCACGCGAGGCACTCCATACAGGACCACTTCAAGTACGCAGACGTGCGATCGACGAAGTGACTCGACTTGATACACACACGATTGATTGAAAGGAATGATACAGCAAAGAAGTATTTTAAAAACATTTAGTTCGTACGTTTCGAGCACTAGGCTCATTCTCAACGAGATCTAATACCCAAAGACAAATACAAAGACACAGCATAAGCACAGTACACGAAGAAAAATTCATATATTGACAGGCTAAAGGAGAATAGCAAATTGCTCTTCTCCTTTGCTATTTTGCTATTCTCCTTTAGCCTGTCAATATATGAATTTTTCTTTGTGTACTGTGCTTATGTTGTGTCTTTGTATTTGCAGATCTCGTTGAGAATGAGCCTAGTGCTCGAAACGTTCGAACTAAATGTTTTTAAAATACTTCTTTGCTGTATCATTCCTTTTAAAGTTGTTACGCAAACGTGATTGATTGATTATAAATTAGTTTTAGCCTCCCTTTACCACAACAAAGATGTTCACAGAGAGGAAGGATGAAGACATCATTTAGTATGGAGTTAAGGAAACGTGGTATCTATGCATTAAAGGTGATCCCGCAAAGGATCCCGTGCGCATAGAAACAGGAAGATAAGAAAGAAAGTTATGAAACAAGACAAAACTTGAAGAAGAAAGTCAGAGGTGCTGGAAAATAGGACAGCAGTGAACCGAAAAAAGAAATTCCTTATATAAACAAAAACATGTTATTGCATCAAAAAGAATGCCTCCCTAACTCTCAGCTCAAAAACTCACATTTCCCGCCTGGGAGCGAAAATTCCCATAGATACAATAGTTTTATCCCCCTGATGGGCTTAACACACACATAACGTCACTAAAATAAAAAACAAAGTGCATTTTTCTGTAAACTGCTGTCATGGAAAGTTAGATAATCACGCCAGCAAAAACTCGCACCATTGCTTTTCATTTCTACCACGACGGAATGAGCACCAGTTTTACGCTACCAGCATTCAAGTTGTTGAGGTCCTCTGAATTTTTCTAGGAAACCTTTCCAGGAGTAAAACGTACAATACGCCAGATAATCCGTAATTTGGAACGAGCTTTATTAATTTTTTCTCACCGGAAAACCGCGGCTAATTTTTTTGCATCCAATTCATCCGAAAAATCTGACTGTTTCACAATCAGCACAATCTGACAATGGTTTACTTTTGAGCATGATTAGATTAGACTAAATGTTTAAGCCTCTCAAACTACGACAAAGGCGTTCCTAAGACAGTATGGCGTTCCAAAGACAGTATGGCGTTCCAAAGACAGTATGGCGTTCCAAAGACAGTATGGCGTTCCAAAGACAGTATGGCGTTCCAAAGACAGTATGGCGTTCCAAAGACAGTATGGCGTTCCAAAGAGAGTGTGTAGGCCCTATATAGGATGGCGTTTAAAGGGAACGTGAAATCGATGCACAAGGTATGCTCCCGCACAAGATCCGCTACGCATATAAACAGTAAGGTACTGTATAAAGGGAGGCAACGAAACAAGATATTAGCTGAAGAAGAAAGTCAGAGTTGCTGAAGAACAGAACATCAACGAACCGAAAAGATGGTCCTTAGCAAAACAAAAAACATCATCATCAAAAAAAATGTCAACATAACTCTCAGGTCGAGACCTCATTCTCTCCAATGGGAGTGCTAATTACCATAGATGCGATAGTTGTATCCCCCTGTGGGTTATTTTTGAGCAGAAACTTAATCAAATATTAATGGCAGCGTCATCAGTAGTACAAAAATTAGGCTAGGAATCAGAAAGAAACACAAATTGAACAACGAACAATGTGACAACCTCGTAACGTTATCGAGGGGGTCTCCGTAGACTGCAGATTAGATCAGATGTTAGTTCAAGTCTCCTTAACCGCGACAAAGGCGTTCCAAAGAGAGGAAAGCATCATTTAGTGTGAGGGAACGCCGAATCTATGCACAAGGTGCAGAGAAATAAAAAGTTGAGAAAAATTTATGAAACGAGATAAAAGTTGAAGAAAGTAGTAGGTGCTGATAAACAGGACAGAAGTGAACCGAAAAAAGATGGTCCGTAACAAAAAAACCTTCTATTTGAACAGAAGGAAGGCCTCTCTAACCATTAGCTCAGGACCAAGCATATTTCCCCTTGGAGCGTTAATTCCAATAGATGCATAAGCCACATCCCCTTGGGCAGAGACCGAATGCATGAAGAATTAAAAAATTACGCCTAAACTCTGCTGTCTTGAATGAGAAGTAAAACGACGAGAAACATTCCAGACATTAGGTGCATCTCGTTAAGAGGGCCTTGAATAAGTACTTGTGGCGACATACTCATCTCAGAGTTGCCAATTTTAGCTTAAAGGATATGGACACTTGTGCCATCACGATGAGATCATTAGACTAACATAGAGCTTGCTAGAAATTATTTCGAGGACAAATTAGAAAACTGGTAGTGAAAAAAATTCGTCACACTGCGTTTTGATGCAAATGCACGAATGGCATTAAAAATTTATTAAAAGTTATTTAAAGAGTGTGCGAAAAACCGGCATTAGAAATGGACATCAATATTAGCACGTTGACTAGATTATAGATTATACCGGTATGTTAGTTTAAGCCTTCCTAACCACTAAAAAAAGCGTTTCGAAGAGAGGAAGAAAGAAGGCACCATTTAGTATGGAGATAAGGGAATGCGGTTCATGAAAATTCATGAAACAAGGTCAAAGTTGAAAAAGAAAGTAGTAGGTTCTGAAAAACAGGACAGCAGTGAACTGAAAAAGGGTGGTCCTTGACATAACGAAAATCATTTCATTTCAACAAAAAGAAGGCCTACCTAATTCTCAGCTCGGGCCCTCACATATTTTCCCCCTGAGGGTGCTAATTGTCATAGATACAATAGTTGTATCCCCCTGAGGGGAAACACGTTGACTGCGATGGGCTAAACTGAAGTTCAATATTCAACTCAAATTTGGAGTCAAAGTTGTTAGCCATTTTAGAAATACTAAACAAAAACTAGGTCCATTAAATACCATCAATTTTAAAAAAATCGTAAATATTTTCAAACTACTCATCGATGGGTCGTTTCGTAGCAGGAAGGACTTCAGCACAACCCATCGATGGTCGTATCACAAGCACCGTGTTATGTAAAATTTAACCACTTTTCAAGCAGCAAAGTGCAGAAAATAAATATCAAAACCAAAAGAACGGAAGGAAAACTTGAAGCTTGGTTCGATCCGAAAGAGGTATCGAAGAAATTCGTGAAGGAGGTCGGTCTCGAAGAATACCGACCTTCTGGTCGAGGGATAAAAATGGAAAAAGAGATGGTCAGGCCAACCATACTACACAACTATACCCAAAACCACCTCCCGCAACAAGTGTCGCTGAGCGTGCGGTGGTAGCTGAGCAAAGTATACACGGTATGAATACGGTTCTGTATACCGTGTAGCTGCTGTTACCAGTGTGCCACAGAGAAGCGTTAAATTCTCAAGGTACACTGATGATGACAAGCGCCATCAGCATAATGAATGGCCTAATGAAGCCCAACAATTTTATCAAATATTCCGATGATAGCTTCGTTCCCCACCGATGGTCACTCCATTTCAGTTCACACTAACACGAAAAAATATTCTATTCATTTAAGACTCCCTAGCCACAAAAAAAGATGATCAAGAGAACGACGAGAAGAGACCATTTAGGATCGAATGTAAAAAACGGGGAATCCATACACAAGATGTATTATTCCTACACAGGCTACCCTGTGTATAAAAACAGCAAGTTAAGAAAAACAGAGGAAGAAAAGACAAAGAAGCTTTATCGAAAGTTTAAAAACTGAAAAAAGCAAAGGGAGCACGAAAGATTGAAGTCCCGAAGGCCTATCTATAGCTGAGTTAACCTAACGGCATGCTCCTGGGGGCGCCAGTCCCCATACCATAGGACGGACAAACACAAATAACCAATAACATAGCTTATTCTATGCCCCCTGGAGGCAATAATATTGGGAAGTTTCTACATGAAACAAAAGTTCCTGCATGACTGTGAGATGCTGGCAGACGTCAAAAGTGAGTGGAGTAAACAAGCAGAAGGTCAGACTTGACTTTTAAAGTTTTGTGTCATCATGCTATACTGAACTCAGCGCAGATCAAAGTATTTTGAGCATTTTTCCCGGGTGAAATAGCGACGAGGGTCAGTCTCACAAGTAAGAAGAATAAAGCTCTACACTATTTTATTGCAGCTAAGAAACTCCATCTAAAATTCATGATCTGAATCCAACGTAGCTTAAGAATAGCTTTTGCCACTGATTTTTATCATTTATTAATCTCCGGAGCGCCAGCTCTTCAAATGTTTTTTGGCAAGTTTTAATTCCTCATAGCATGAATCTTAGGTTTTAATTAAAAATATATTTCAGTACAAAACCTAGCATTGATCACATGCAAATAATTCATTGAGTGACTGCATGTGCGAGAGCGTGATAGAAACTCGAATGAAAAAGTATTTCAATTTCAACATGTTGGTAGCTTGATTAAAAATCTAACAAAAAACAGAAAGATTCTTGTTTGTTGACTCGAAATCGTATACCAGTGCTCAGCAACAAGATGCGTTCCGCGCCTAATCAAGTTCAGTCGAATCATATCGAATCTCGCAAGAAAGATTCTTATTTCTTCGTTCGACATTGTTTACCAATGCTCAGCAACACTTGATCGAATTCGGTCGAATCTCACAAGGATGATGAAGCGTCAAACCGTAAATCTGGCAGTGCTATAGCGGTGGTAGAAGATGAGAGGAGAGAATCGAAATTCGGTCAAATCTCACAAGGATGAAGAGTAAGACCGAAAATCTAGCAGTGCCACGGCGGTGGTAGAAGACAGGAGGGAATAGAATTCGGACGAATCTCACAAGGATGAAGAGTAAAACTGCAAATCTAGCAGTGCTATGGCGGTGGTAGAAGACAGGAGGGAATATAATTCGGACGAATCTCACAAGGATGAAGAGTAAAAACTGCAAATCTGGCCGTGCTATGGCGGTGGTAGAAGACAGGAGGAGGCAACCCCGACGCCTCAACACAGCAGCGTGAATTGGTGACCTTGAAGAAAACAACCGGCAAGGCCACAAAGCGGGCAGGCGTGCGTCATCTACCACTCATCATGTGAGTGTTCACCCGCATTGTGGGATCCATTTAGCGAGCGCTTCACGGATTGTCACTAAGCGAATTTATTCAACTACATGCAATAGCTTAGCAACTGATATTTTGAACCATTGGAGAAATAATGTGAACTTCTTCGCAGAAAAGGATAATAGATGGAAATAACTCATATAGCCTTTGAAAACTTCATGATAAATTGACGCCCGGCTTTATTTCCTCGATCAACTGCAAAACATTCAAGCGCAAGGAACATGTCAAATCAAAAATGTCGGTGAACTTCAAGTACAACCACTCGGGTAGCAATGCAATTCTCCGAAATGCATAATTAGGTTAAACATAATTGTACACCTTAGAATATCGTAGATGGTAGGATGCCCTAGAAGTCACTGAACTTATTCGGGCCCACAAGTAGCTTTACTTAAATGTGTCAATAATATTGTACTGGACTTGAATGCTGTATCGCTTGTGGTAAATAAATAGCTTGAATAGGCGCTAAAAACAGCCGGGTTTTGCGACCACGTGGTCAAGGTTACTATCCTCAAATTCATTCTTAGCTTTTTGCTCAACGTAAACTTGCCATCCTAGAAGTATTACATGAATTCCTGCCTTTGGCACAAACATTTTTTTTTTTGTTCGTCTTTTACGAAAAATTTTGTTATGGTAAAAAGTTATAACATCGGAGTCGTAGTAAGGCAACTTGACACACAGACGAGAAAGATGACTTCTCAAAACTAGATGGGAAATAATAGAAAAAAATTAATTTTATACAAATACTATACATGGCACTAGAATTTGCTCAAGATAAACAAACGCTGTCACTAACAAAGAAAGACATCGAGATTCAATAATCTACTCACAAAACCACAATACAAAAAATTGAAGGTTGAGAGTAAAATACCCCTGAATATCAAAATAACTTGATTCGTTAGGAACGTTCTACATCTCGCTGTATCTTCATACATAAGACTCGATTTTTCTCTCTCTCGCTAATGACATAATTGATCCCTAAACTATCATAGTACCATCTTAACAGTTTATTATATTATTATATTATTATTATATTATTATTTTACCATTTTTTACTATTGTTACCATTACTATTATTATTATTACTATAGATGGCTTAGATCTAACTAGCTAAAACAGAGCCGATCTCAAGAGAGCAGATAGAAGAAGCCATTTAGTCCTGGCTGTAGAAAACGGGAAACCTATTCACAAGGTGTGTTCCCACACAGGACACCCTACGCAAGTGAACAGTAAGATAGGAAAGAAGAGGAAGAACAGACTGATAAGAGAGAACAAAGAAGGGGAGTAAGCTGGAAGAAGCAAAGTGGGCACAGAAGATAGAAATCCCGAAGCCCATCTATCGCAGAGGTAACCTGTGGCAGTTTCTCCCAGGCAAGCGCAAGTCCCATGCTAGTAGAGGAGAGGCAATTCCTAACGGAGTGTGCATTAACACTATAGACCAATAAATAGAGATTAATTATCCTAAAACGTAGTATAAACAAAAAATTTAAAGTTAGTTTATCCTCAGCTACTAGCACCATTTGGAAACATTGACAGACACCAATCGGTTCAGATCATGCAATGCTCCAGCCGTTGAAACGGCTACAGTGAGTAAATAAGTAAAAGTGAACCAATAAATGTAGCAGATAATTGGCCATATTTCTATCTGAACCACAGTGATCAATAAGCAATAAGCAGTTTATCAAGTGATCAATGAGAAGTTTATAAATGAAGCAGATTTATTGTGAACGGACGCCACTTTGTACAGCAGTCGTAAAAAAAAAAAATTGTGGAAGGAACACGTTTATACTTCGCAGTCAATGATTCCAGAAAATTTCACTTTTGCAGGTAATTAAAACAAATACTCAGAACATTTAATTAGATACGATCTACGTTCAATAATTCGACCCATAACTCATGAAACTCAAAGACACTTGCAATCCAATCTTATTTCTGGCAGCATACGTGAAGCACATCTCTTCATTGTCCTTCTATCCAATATCGTTCATTTTCTACACTTCCAGCGCACTTGGTTCACTTTGCTCCTTCATTCGTGAAACGAACAGCGCTGTTGGATTGCATATGTAGCACCTGACAAAAAAGTCTATTTACAATGAAGTTGATACACGAAATTGTACAACATTGGTTTTTAAAATGTCTCAACATTAAGACCCTTAGTAGATAGACACGCATGCATATCGTGCTACCCATGTCAATTGTCAAAATCGAAGGTTGAGAAAAACATGAAAAATAAATTCTCCTTGCGGCGTTAATCTAAGTTTGATAATGCATGTAAATACGAGTAATAAACCAAAAAATACCAGCACAACGACTGCAAAATATAAAGCTCAACCACCCGCATCAAAGAAAACCACTTTCAAGAAGTCGTCCTTACAAGATTAGTGAAGCAGACTTTATGGTAACAAGACGTTGATTTAAGGAAAGCTCTTCCAGCTGTACACTTTTATTTCCACCAAGCAGATCTCGTGTTCACAGATGTGCAGGAGGGTGAAATACTGCGTGCGCACTGAGCTACTGACCGGCGTGGTGCAGGGTTCATTGCCTAGCGACTACCGGCTGGTCAGTTAAATTACATGTTAGTTTAAGCCTCCCAAACCGCAACAAAGAGACAAAGGAGGAAGGCATCATTCAACATGGACTTCTGGGAACGCGGAATCTATGTACAAGGTGAATAGAAACAGTAAGTTAAGAAAGAAGTTCATGAAAACCAAGTTGAAGAAAGTAGTAGAGGATGAAAAACAGGACAGCAGTGAACCGAAAAACTGGTCCTAAGCAAAACCAATAAAAATTGCTTGAACAAAAAGAAAGCCTACCTCTCAGCCTAGGACCTGACATATCCTTCCCTGGGAGTGCTAATTCCCATAGATACATTAGTTTTATCCCCTTGAGGGGTGCCGGCAGGTCAATATAATGATCAAGTCAAGTCGGTCTAATCGAAAATGACCTGGTGTTCCTACGTAATGGTATTACTTCAAAAATCAGAGCATTAGGAACTATCTTTTCGTACAATTTAAATATACAGTACTTTGAATACAGTACTTCACACAATATACTTACAGCACTTTATATACAGTATCCTTACAGTACTCAATATACAGCACTTTCGTACAATTTGAATATACAGTGCAACACACGCTATCGTGTACTAAGCTAACTCTCGTGTACATATTATATTTCTCCACTGATGAAGGTTACCGAATTATTTTGGAGATTCAATTATTGACGGTCTCATTCGTGTCTAAACCTATAGCCCAGTTCTGTCATATAATTCAAGCATTAGCTCTACGATGAACTAAGTACAATACGGTTGCTCACATGAATTGAGTTTGAACCTTTCTTAGTGAACTAGTAAATGCATCAACGCCTGCAATTGGACTTCGAATGTCCATCCTAAAATAAAGCATAAACGTTTAGGAGCAATTTTTCAATAAGAAAAAATAAACAAGATGCAATTGGACAAATAATTTCTTTGCGGTAACAATTACTTAGGAAGGAACCATGAACTTTAAAAAATTGGTTTTCTATGTTACGTTAGGCTCGTCATAAAACCACTCAAAATTATTTTCAGAATTTGGACCTCCGAGCAGCGTTCCCATAATGGCGTATTTTTCCTGTTATACCAGAGCGGAACTTCAATATCCGAGCAGCAAAACTAGGTACAACTGGATGCAGTTCAAGCGAGCCTGTTAGAAATGTTTTTTCTATCGTTGTTAAGACGAAGGGAACTGCATACACCCATATGGTAGAAAAAGCTGTGTTCAAAGTTCACTACAAATACTAAATATCACATATCGATGCGTAAAAGAGAATGTACTACTTTTCAACACACGCTGGAGAAACCAACGAAGCTGCAGCACATGTTTTCCGCATTTTCAGATAACACACCCTCTCTTCCGTAAATCTTACACCACACTGACGGGCCGGGTTGCCAATACCGTCGCCAGCTATGGGTCCCTACGAGCACTAAATTCTTTACCCTACGCTCTCATTTTGTTTACCCTACAGTATCGTGCTTTGGTGTCTTCTTGTGGATGTTTGTAATAAATTTAGCTTTTCAGATGTTAACGTTCATAAAAGTGTGGCCCTCACTTTTTTCATTGCTTGTTTTAAACGTGACCGATATATTAGTCTTCTGTTGTACAGGCATTAGCTAATTATAAAAATTCATAGAAAAATGAATAAAAATCCTGTTATACATGGCACTGGACATAATGAGGATAAATACCATACATTCTTTAATATTGTGAAAATCTTCAGGGTGCAGAAACAGTCACAAAAGCAGCGAGCATTTATGTGAACACTTATCAGATACGGAGGATAGCCTCTAATTTCATGTAAATCGGTCTATCACCATAATCAGTATTTGACTGTGCAGTAAAAATTAAAAGTAAAAGTTAATTAATGCCGTATCAACAATTTTAAAAAGAAACATGATAGTTAAAGTTCATCGCGCGTTAAAAGACGAAGAAAATTACTGATCATCTTTATTAAAACACTCCCTAAAATGCAATATCACACTATTTCTAAAAAGCAACGTTTCGACGTTCTTACGTCATCATCAGGCTGAAAAATACAGAGTAAATTTAAAGTCACAATACTAAGAAATGCAAATCAAGAGCAAAAAACAAAAACAGAGTCTGACGATATAAAAAGAAAAAATACCTAACACAGATCACATTACGAAATGACTAGAGGCAAATTTGTACAAAAGGAAGACTGATCTCTAGATGACTAGTTAAAATTGAGGCACAGCTACGTGTTCACAGCACCAGAGGCAAGGCCAAAATCATTTTGGCCTTGCCTCTGGTGCTGTGAACACGTAGCTGTGCCTCAATTTTAACTAGTCATCTAGAGATCAGTCTTCCTTTTGTACAAATTTGCCTCTAGTCATTTCGTAATGTGATCTGTGTTAGGTATTTTTTCTTTTTATATCGTCAGACTCTGTTTTTTTTTTGCTCTTGATTTGCATTTCTTAGTATTGTGACTGTAAATTTACTCTGTATTTTTCAGCCTGATGATGACGTAAGAACGTCGAAACGTTGCTTTTTAGAAATAGTGTGATATTGGATTTTAGGGAGTGTTTTAGTAAAGATAATCAGTAATTTTCTTCGTCTTTTAACGCGCGATGAACTGGAACAATTTCGTAAGGTCGAGAAATTAGAAAAGAAACATGATAGTAAATGCGGTTACCTATTCACTGTTGCTTTGGAGTTTGAATTCAGACTATGGTTCAGAACCGACTTGCCTTTAAAAATTTTGAAGGGCTCCAGTATTCACAAATCTGTGTAGAATTATGCATTTTATAAAAAAGAGATAACACATTAATTGTAGCTGAACGATTACATTGTTCAGAATTGTCACGGACGCTATAAATAGGGTTTTGTTCCAAGTGGATCTATAATGGAATCCCTCCCTGAATACCTGTAAACTGAAGTACGGATAGTGCGAGAAATCCATCTGTTGCACTACGTGTTCAATCAAATATAAACAACAGCAGCTTGCTTTGTGACAGAAAACTTACATTTATTATTGAAAAATGAACCAACACCAAAATTTCTCGCAAATTTCAGACTCTGCATCGAAGTCCGGAAATATATTTTTAACAGCATCAGCTTTGCTAGCAAAAATAAATTTGTCATACTATTTACAAAAAATTAACGCATTTTTGAGCCGGTAAAATTTAAAGAAAAACCGTAGTCCATATGTAAAAAAGCCAACCTTGAACAAAACTTTATGAGGCTGGACCATGGATGTTGTGAATCTATTGCTTGTAAAACACCGTGAGGTAAAAAGTGAATAACCTCTCGCCTATGAACTGAGGACTCCAATTGAAGAACATAATGAACTACATTCTTACGCAGACGAATCGTAAATAAAAACACCAAGGCTGCTACTCTCAAAGTCAACATTGCTAACGTAACAACATTGCTAAGGTAAACGTTTCGAGCACCAGGCTCATCATCAGTACAAGTTTGTCTGCAAAGGACAAAAGAGATGAATGGGCAAAAACATACGGGAAATAAACACAGAATTAAAGAAATACTACGACTAAAATCAAGGGGAAACTATGTACAAAGGGTGGGCACTATTAGCTTCATAAAAAGGCGGCCTAAGTTTAGAATTAAATAAGGACTCTAAAATTCGTAAATCATTCTGATGCCTGGCTGAAGCTAAAATGCTAAAATTACTGCACTGCACACTGGAGCCGCATTGTTCACTATGGAGGCGCTCCGAAGAGTGAGGAGGGTGGGCAAGAATCCCTCCAGTCCGGCTGCTACGTCCAGCATGCTCCGCGAAGCATGCTGGACATTGTATTTTGAACTATGCTCGCGCAAGATAGTTTTCTAAGGACTCAACTTAATCTAACTAAAAAACGAGCTTGTCTGGATTGAACTTAAGGTATTTCAAGTTTTTTGAGTAGTTTGCCCAATCTAATGAAACTATTTCATGTCGCTTATCTGGTTGAACTATCCAATAACAGCTAACTGCTTCAAATCAGCAAAACCGCATTTTTAGAGAACAGATAAAAAGACCTCGTACGACTTGAAATAGCATTCACTAATGCACCTGTGCCGTCATAAATGGAGATTTTCTGTCACAAGGAAAAAAGTTATTTACATGACTCTACTTAATCTAATTATTATATGCCCTCTTAATCTAACCTAACCAATCCTGATCTAACACATCCTCACCTAACCTGACTTATCCTACCCTATGCCAACCCATCCTGATCTATTATACTCTAACCTATTTCAACTTATCTTAAATAATTCTAACTTAACCTTTCTCTTCTGAATATAAACTTATCCATGCATAACCCATCGTATCCTTACTTATCTTAACCATTGTTTTTCAACTAAGTTATAACAGTTGACCAGGTAGCATTTTGACGAAGTTAAACTCTTTTCCGTCAAATTGTATTATACAGAGAAAAACTGAACGCATCACTGGCTTTTCATGTGACGTAAGTAATTACTGTAAAATTTGGGGAACAAGCGAATTAATAAATTCGGAAACACACCATAGTGCCAGTTGTATCTTTGCTACAATGAATTTTTGCTACTATTTTGCTCCAAGTAATGATGCTTCATCAACTAATCTGATGTCTCAAAGTAAGTACATCCGATTATTAGAGATGAAAACATAAACAATCTAGTGCAGGCCCGTTTAAAATGACGGCGTTCAGTTCGGAAGTGTTCTATAACTCCAGTGAGTCATTTACTGTTTTAAATAGACAGACAAAACGTATATCAGATCACGTCCCCTGGTGCACTCGGGTGCAGATGCAGAGGAGTGGAATAGGCAACTTTAAAAGTTTTTCTGCTAGCTTACATTAAAGCACCAAAAACTTCAATCATAAAATGAAACTAATTCTTCATCTCAACGAAGAGTGCAGCACAGAAGATATGTGATAATTAAGCAGCATTTCATTCATTATAGCTCGACATTTTTATGAGATCAATGCAGTTGTCGGTGTTGGTATAAGAGAGCTTTCTAAGGGCTCACTGATTTCAGCGAATTTTTCTAGATCGAATATACGTAAGTTTTTTTAAGCTCTTAAATAAGGTGCGAACGCATAAGAAGTAGAATCGTGTACACATTTGTGAAGCGGAGCAAATTTCTTGAGTTTTCAAGCTGCGACTGCCGGTCTGACTGACGGGCAGACGCGTATCTTATAGTTTGAATATGTAAACGAAAAACTGAGCGTAACCTATCAAGGAACCATAAAATATGCTGAGCGAACAATTGTTGAGGACCGTTTACACGAGGAGACATTTTGGCCGTGAGGCGCGACACGCGGTGTATCCGAAGTTTCCTATTCGCCACGGTAGTTGCGAGACTCTTGAGTGTCGCGCCTCACGAATTCGATTATAGCGAATAGGGAACTTCGGATACACACACATAACTATGAGCCTCAGTGGTGAGTCTCGTATACACGTGTCGCGCCTCACGGCTAAAATGTCCTAGTGTAAACGGCCCATTAGATGATACAGGATTCTTTCAAAATATCAAAAACTATCAATAAAAATTCATATGAGAGACACCATGTCAATTTTACAGTACCATTTCGTATTCTGATAGCCCTAAAAATTATATTAACTCAGTAACATGCAGCTTTTTTTCATTCAATGGGTGTAATTCGAACAAAACTATTATCAGTTTCTCAACCGAAATAATGCCTGCATGACTGTTTTGTTGCCTTCGTTTGCTGTTCAAAACATTTTGGAACGCACACCATTTTTTACAAAGCATCTGTGCGTGATGCGATGGTTGATGATTTTTTCTTTCTCAGCTGTCGCAACGACTGCTGCATTCGATAAGTTCTCGGGTAACTTGATGCCTAACATTAGAACGTCTGCATTCCTGTACGAATTGTAACATATATCGCGTATTATTTTAGAATATGAAATATGACCATTTGAAGACGCTACATTGTATTCCGAGCAACTAAAGTTGCGAGCTTCACCTGCGCATTTAAATTTGGGCTTCAGAAACACTGAAAAGGAAAATCCTAAATTTTAACCAATTGACTGTTAAGAAATTTGTTATATCTTGTATAATTGAAACACATAATTGCCAGTGCGAGCAGAAAAGAATATTTCAATATAATTCGTCTTTTAGTTTGGAAGATATCTATTAGTTTTAAAATTCATTTACGCAATTGTGCTAAATAAGAGTACAGAGGGGACTAGGAATTATTTTTTTCTTTCCAACATTCCACGTGAGATTTTGTCTCAATTACGTAGCCTTCTTGGTGCGTTGTGACATGAGATGGCTGCTTAATTGAGTTGCGACATCGAAGTTGTGACATGAGATGGATTTCATAGTTCAAAAATAACACACAAGATGAGTGCTTCTTGCCCACGCTGAATAAAGCATTTTTTAGAGATGTAAATAAATTTGTCTTGTTTTCACTGTCTACTGTATTAGAGAAATAATTTGCACTGTAGGTATAGCCTTTTAACACGAATGAACGATTTCGTGTACGTACAGTGAACAACACAAATATTTATCACCTGAATCGTGGATACAGAAACCTCACAACGTAGCAGGTATGAAGTTGACTCTCTCATTGTTCTCTTTAATATAAGTATTCAGCTCAAAAAATCGAAACTATTTTCCGAAGACGGTCTAGCGGTAGGGGCTTTACGCACCGTGGGCTTTTCTACACATACATGAATATTTGAAATTCAAAGGTGGGCATTTTCTAGCGAAAACAAGGAATAGCGACCGAACTGAAAAACGACTGATCATTTCACACAAAATGCATTTAACATTTGATTTAATAATTGATGACAAGCCAAGCTATAACAGCGACGGTTCTTCAAAAATAGATTCTTCGATAGAGGCAGAAATAGTAAGAACAAGCAAGGTTTGTGTTTTTATCACTTCTTAAGGCAAAAATTATGTACGATTGTTAAACCTTAGCGTAACCCGAAGATGTCTAATAAAATGGGGTACCGACCATTCCTATTTTTCCGTAAACTTCTGATGCCTGGAAAATACAGAATTCACTCACACAAGAAAGTAACTAGCAAAGACAGTGCCCCCTAGATATAGGAGGCACTGGTAATAATGAACGCCATTCGAGAACCCTGGATTTCCCAGAGCTGACTCCATGCAATCTCGTTTGAAACGATTCTACCCTAGGGAAGGTCTGGTTACCCTAGATTAGGGCAGCCACCCTAATTGAGGAAGAAACGAGCCTGGCCTTTTTTTTCTTTCATTTGTTGTCATGGTCACATATTGTTGATGTAGCTACAATACGGTATAATTTACACGATTACTGCCACTGAGTTAATACTGATGCTCTACATCACAAAAAATTGAAGGGATAGGAAATGCTTCTATTAAACTGGATTGTATTAAAGTCACCTTACCATTTTCAACATTTATGACGAGAAAACTTTAAAAGGATACCAAGTTCTACTTAAGTGCATATGAAGAAGAAATGTTGGAAGTGTTTTAATTATGATACAGGGTGGCTATCATAAGACTTACGGGTTCAACAATCCCATACTTTTAAAACTCATGTTAATGGCAATACTCGTATATACACAGTGGAAAAAAAGCAGCAATTGTGGAATGTTGTTTCAGAAGAGTGGACCTTTAGTTAGACTACGAAGGACTGTTATGAGAAGATTTATTGAGTCCATCTAAACCTTGTATTCTTAGTTGTTCTGGTAGCAAAATTCAGACTTACAGGATCACTTACAGGCAACTGATGATGGTGATATTCCTTGACCACCTCGATCACCGGATTTAATTCTTCCCTATTTTTTATTTGGGAATATTGAAAGTATCAAATCTTTGGATGTATTTCAAGCACTCTCCAGAGCTAAAAACCGATTACAATCAAAGAAATTCGTAACATTTCACCAGACATTCTGGGAAATGTGATGCCAACAAAATACACAGTAAAGAGTTCGTTTGTGCCTGGAGAATAATGGAAGACGTTCGAATGAAATTACTGTCAAATAAGAACTCCTAGTATTCTTCTTTTTCAACTCAATTACAAATTTATATCTCTTAAAGTTTTTGCGTAATAAATGTTCAAAATTTAAAGTGACTTTTGGGTTACCCTGTACTTTCATGAAGTGAAGCTTGGGATATACGAGTACATTAGCAGATGTATAGAGCAAACAAATAAATTTACGAAGTAGTAATGTAAAAAATGAGGTGAAAGTTATGATATATGGCTCTGATGAACTGATGGATTCAGATGTTAAGAATATTAAAATAGTGTTTGGTATTGTTTATAATGATACTTCAAATTTATTCATTAATTCAGAGTTTCGTTATTATTCCAATCATGTAATAAATTGGAGTTACAAATACATTCTTTCAACTATAGAAAGGAATGAAAGGAGAATTATAATTGAAATTCCTTCGACATGTAAGTAAAGATTGTAATTCAATGTGGTAGTGAACTCTCTCACGAGACATTTGAGAATAGCTTCTTTGAATTATTGGTGGTGAAATTGTACGACTATATGCAACAGTTCCGTATTATGTGCGTGATATTCGATCTTAACAGATTATTTATCACCTGTTCAAATTACATGTTTAAATTCTGAAAATTTACGTTGGTAACTTTATGACTTCACTTAACATCTTGGTGGAATAGTCTAAAATTTTTCCTTTTAAAGTATTTTGTAAGCCTTGAAGCCTTGCAGTTTCAGAAATCGTTTGAGACATTCATATTTTGCCGCGAAAACTGATATAAAGCCTCATTCATGAATGGATTATTACAGCTATATTAAATTTATGATGAGAACATAATCGTTGCGCGTCTTTCTATGCATTACGAGCGTCATTCACAACAATAACGCAGTCGCGTCACTGCAGTTTGTCGTACAGGACACGCACTTCACAGCTGCTGATCAGAAACCACAGCCTTCCAAATTTTCCTTCCAAACCTTCGCAATTTTCTGATTTTGAACTAAATTATTAAACTTGTGATTCCACTGCTTACTGCAGAATGGAAGAGACAATCTTCCAATGTCGTATCTCCTGCAAAACTGGAAGTGCTAGCACAGTGAGCCTTCTTCTCCCACACTACGTAACTGCCTTCGATTTCTCCCTCTCGGTAGACAGTAACCACGGTAGACACCGATTTAACGTTGTCACCATCAGGGTTGCCAAATTGGCCTTTCTATTCGCTAAAACGCACTAATTTGATTTATTTTTAACTGCAACCAAGACATAAAAAATTCAGAACATCTGCCAACCCAGTCAGGCTTGCCAGATGTGGAAGAATTTCGATGACAAAATTTTTCCCCTGGCAAAAAGTTAGTTTGATAAGTCATGCCAGAAAAAAAACAGTCTGGCGACTCAGAATTCTTCATTGAAGGTACAGACAGTCAACCAGAAGGAATGTAAGTGGGGTTTACAACTTCGCACCTCACCGAAGAATACCGTCGACTCCTCGGAAAACAAGTGGAACACGTATTCAGAACACACCTCTTGACATATTTTGTTCGTGTTTCAGGCCGAAAAATTCCAAAATATAATTTTCATCTGTTTATCTTTCGGCATTTATAAACCAACTAAGTGCCAATCACTGCGTTGGCTATCATTTACAGTGTTTTTGAAAAGTAGTGCACGACAAAGTGTACTCTTGCATCGAGTTTAACGTCGGTGCGCATGTACGTTTACACGTATATATATATATACAAAAAGACTTCGGTTGAAAAATATTGATCAAACTGTCAAACTGTATTTTTCCTTAGTGTGTACTTTACCTTATATGCTTAACCAATTCTAAGTTAGATACGTGAGTATTCTAAGCTATCATTCATGTTACTTCAACATTTCTCCATTTCCTAATAGGTCGCCATAGAAGCTTCGTTGCTGATTTGGCCCGCCATGCTCATGTTGTTGACTGCTAAATATTAAGTTTATTCTTGTATCTCATTTTGTGACTAACGTTCTTATGGTGGATAAATATTCCTATGAACAATTTTGTGTTAAATCTTATTTCGCATTGCCGTGACTTCTTCCCTAAGTGTTAACAACTGTGTAGCAAAATTAATTTTATTAAAAAACTGACTTTTACCGTACGGATTTGACTGAATTTCAATCCGTACCATATTCCGCTAGCATTAACTAGGGGATGAATTTGAATAAATTATATTTCATGTATTTTTGAAGTGAAGGTAAAGTACTTACGAAGGGTTCTGAAAATCGCATCATGATATGAAATGAAACTTCAGTAGATGTAATCTATTGAAGCGAGTAAAATTCTACTACGTGTGTCTTTGTGATTAATTTGTTACAAACCTTTAAGGCATATTGTATCTTTTTTTTAGACAAAAACCTCACTACTCGTTAGATATATTCTTGCTTCATTAAACTTGAAGACATGCGCAACTTCAAATCTTGTAGCGTGCTAACGAAAGAACTGCGAACAATGCCGTTAATGTGCATATCGAATAATTACTCAAATGTACATTACATAATCAGTATATCTGTAAATGTATTTACGAAAACTTTTATAAATATATGCCTAAAAAACTCTGTAGAAAAATATACACGCACACAAAAAAACACTCTGTATGGTGAAGGCGATTCATAGTAGCTTAACGTCTCAACCTTTACCTTGGAGAAAATTTTACGAGCATAAAGAACTAAACGCTTGATGTCCCAGACCTACTTTATACTTTAATGCAAGGAGTGTCGCAGCTCAGTGTTTCTATTCAGTGTTTTGTCCGCCGCGTGAACTGTTCCACAGCTCGGCCTCAGGAGACAGGTAGGTGTGCTGCCGTCCGATATGTACTGCTTTTCAATGTATCTCGATCGATCAAGCAAAGATATTAAATATGATATAATAAAGGAATGTGTAACATTTTAACGTCATCTTTCATAACTAAGAAACTTTCAACTACACATGTTGGTTATAATAATTTATACACATGATACATGGTGTGTAGAGACGGATATATACTGTCGAATCCTTAAATGACTGGTGTAACATCTAAATTACACTCATTGTACTAAGGTTCAAGTACGTAGAGATTTTACTTCAACAAAAATCAATTAGCTTTTCGTGGTTTTTAAAATTTTACTTTACACATTTCCCACGTGTTTGTTGACATAAATTGTAAAGCAGCAGACGGTAAACTGTTCGTATTACCATGTACAAGTTTCAGACTAAAACTTTCCCATCTCGCTTAGTTGGCATCAAAGGTTATATCTTGCGACTCGGATGTAACCATCAAACAGAAAAAGTGTTTGCCACTTTGCCTCCGGGACATCTTCACAGCAAATGTGCTTCGTGGTAAGGCGCTCTTTTTGCTTTAATTTTCTGTTTTAAACATGACCTGCCATATAGAAGTACTCGCAACAAACTCGTACGTAAAACCCTACATTTACCTTAACCAACCCTATATAAACACTTACTTGAAACTTTACGAAGACTTTCACATAAATCCTAATGCGAACGGCTTTCATAAATTTCGTACACCCCTACGTAAGACTTTCCGTAACGCCCCTTCGTTAAACTAAACGCAAATTCTAAAGTATAAAACCAAAAACTCGAAAAACTGGTAGAGCAGATGGACAGCAATTTTTTCTTCCAATAATACCGAAAATATTCCTTCACAGTTCCATTGCTGGAGTTCTCTTCTTATGTTTTTTAAAGATAATTTTTTTGCGGACTACTGCATGAGCGATATGTCTCATTTAATTGAAAAACGGTGGAATCATAATACTTGCTTTACACGAGCAGAGAAATGAGGCTGTCCAGACCAAATTATCTTACTAAAATTTAACCTCTCGTATGTTGTAAAGTAAAATCAGTGTCGTTGAAAGAACTTGAATGTAAACTCGTGTTTTAAGAATTACGGCTATACTGTAACAACTCTTTATAGAGAAATTTTGAGCAAGGTGTCTTCATTTTCAAAAAGAAGAACGAAATAGTTTTTTATTGAAAAAGTGCTACGAAAAAGAAAACTTCAGAGTTCTCTAGCCTCGTGCAGCATTGGAAGCTCATGACCTCTCTTCTCGTATACTATGACGTTCATGATCATTTTCGGCACATCCTGCAAAACATATTTTTGACCATCCTTCCATCAATATGCATTTCTCCGTCAACGTTCAAGTTTAGTTTCAATTTTTCAATCTGGAAACGTGGAATTTCATGTGAGTTTTTATTCTTTTGCAACGCGTTTATTTTTAATCCTTGCCAAAAGTTTAGGTCATTTGCGTGCAATGACTTCTCAATAAAAACCTGCAAATTTTTGAGAGCAACATGAATAATAATATCACAAATTGTGCTTTAGCCGTTGTCTAGTGCAGTGCTATTCACTAATTTCTGCAAAAGAGCCACTTCGGTTAAGGGAACCATTTCCGAGCATCTCAGTCCAAGATTAGATTTTCCTGATTGTTTTTTTTTTATTGCTTTAAAAGAGTTTGCGATATGTCCCCGAATGTCTGTAGAAATATCAGGAACGTATCCCAGAGCTAGTTCCCCCCCCCCCCCCGAGAGGGGGAGAGCATCCCCCTTTCGGACCTTTTTTTCATTTATGAACCTAGAGCAATAAAATTTGGTACACTGATAGGAAATGCAATTAAGAATCATTTACCTTCTAGGAAAAAAAGCGATTTTCTTGAAAAGAAAATAGGAAATCATAGAAAACGACATTTTGGGGGTTTTCTAAATGCTTCATCTCTGACAGTTTTTGAGCTACAGTGATGATTTTGGTATCATTGGATGCAGAATACCGTGGACATTCCAAAAAATTAAATGCTTTTCCTCAAATTTCTAACTTTTTTTTAACTTTTTCATATTTCATCATTCATATTCCTCAAGGTAAGCGTCCCTCTTCCGAACCTTTTCTTTATTATTGAATTTAGAGCAATGAAATTTGGTACACTGATAGGAAATGAAATTTAGAATCATTTACCTTCTATGAAAAAAAGCGATTTTCTTGAAAAGAAAATAGAAAATCATAGATAACGACATTTTTGGGGGGGGTTTCTAAATGTGTCTTCTCTGACAGTTTTTGAGCTACAATGATAATTTTAGTATCATTGGATGCAGAATAACGTGGACATTCCAAAAAATTAAATACTTTTTCTCAAATTTTAAATTTTATATTAAAAGAGTGAAAAATTAAAAAAACAAAAAAAAATTCATATTTATGACGTCATAATATACTTTGAAACAAAAATGAATTTTGAAAATCTATTTAAATTTTTGGAAATTTCTCGTTTTTCCGCATCCAATGATATTAAAATAATTACTGTAGCTCAAAAACTGTAGGAGGAGAAGCATTTTTAATCTTAAAAATCTTTTTTGAAAACAAGTAAGTTTTCAAGACGTTTTTCATAATAACTCCGAAGTTTACAAAGCTAGAGCAATGCGGTTTGTTGCATTTGAAAGTGAAATGTGTGCTCTTCTAAAATTACGAGGGGATTTTCCAAATTGTTTATGTAACGCTTTCCGTAGACTTTTTTACCCAAAAATTATAACTTTTACCCTGACTTACAAAAAAATTCATAAAAATTCTGAAAAAAAAATCTAAAAAATCCCTCGTAATTTTGGTAGAGCACACATTTTACTTTCAAATGCAACAAACCGCATTGCTCTAGCTTTGTAAATTTCGGAGAAATAATTAAAAATAAATTTATATATATTTTTTTATTATAAGGAATAATTAATTTTCTATGCCCTAATGAAAAAAACTTTTTCTATAAAAGTTGTTACGAATTTGAAGATCTAGTAGTGTGCAAATTTTCATAGACGTACGTCCAATAGAAAAAAGTTTCTATTTTTTGGAAATGGTTCCCTTAAACGCATTGATGAGAGAACCACAGCTACTGCAAGTTAGCGTATCTTATATCAATTTCATGTTAATTAATTTACATACTTTTCAAGAGCCGTGAATTGAGTCATCGCGAGCCGCGTAGTGAATACCACTGGACTCTAGTGCGTGTAATTGTAAATAATTCTAATGAAGGATTTTTTACAGTTTATTGTTTCATTGGCAGTAGTTTTAAAACGACCTCGAATGTGGTATTGGATGTGAGATCGTGTATTGATTACGGGTCAGTTTTCCTAATTCCAGTGTGATAAACTGTACTTTTCATAATTATACCTCGACACAATTTGTTCGTGTAGGATATCGATGTTAAGAAATGAGGTCGTAGATGAGTCAAAGTAAAGATAAAAACAATTTCTCTTCAGTAATGTTGAAATATGATACATGTTTCAACGACTGAGCTTTAAAAATGTCATAATATAATAATACTTGACCCGTATTCGATAGAATAGCAGGTCAAATAACACTAGCCACACAAATAGACAAAGAACTAATAAAAAATTAATAACACAGGCACACGCAGTCAGCGGCTGCGCTGCAACAAGTTGTAGCGAGTCGCGCAAAAAGGAAAGGAAAACAGTTTATTTCCAATAAAGTTTAGATACGAAATATTTAATACATTGGTTTTTTAAATATCTCAACATTAATCCTTAGTTGTTGCTTACACATGGGTATCGTAATACCCATTTCACATGTCTAAAACGAACATCGAAATCTTAGGATGCTTTATTTCCAATCAAGACATACATATCACCTTGTACATTGGTTTTTCAAATGCCTTATAACTAACACCAGGACGCCATG
Organism: Platorchestia sp. MABIK; assembly: GCA_014220935.1. NCBI lineage: Eukaryota > Metazoa > Arthropoda > Malacostraca > Amphipoda > Talitridae > Platorchestia > Platorchestia sp. MABIK. The sequence continues at coordinate 3,562 of JACJUY010004117.1, read as the reverse complement.
ACAGTTTCCCCTGGTCAAGGCCGGTACCCATTTCAGACACCTGTGTAGAATGAACACAAAAAAATGCGATCTCCTCTTATGCGTTATGATTTTGACAATGCGTATACATACAAGTAACTAAGAAAACATAGTCCTAGTGACGCATGGGTGAAAACCCTCTCATTAGTGCGCACTTGTATTGAAATATGAGCGTACGAACATAGGTACTAGTGATTTGAGGTTTTGATGTTAAAAGTGAAATGGGTAAATTTAAATTAGTTTACGTTTAAGACTATGAGGTCGACATTAGAGGCAATTTTTCATTCATACGTATCGACTAGTATGCCAAAATTATAAGCTTGAATGGAATAAAATATTTTACATTAACACAAATTTATAATATTTGCTACCTACGTTGATAATACTGGCACAAAAGAGTTCACCAAAGTTAAAGACATGAGGATTGTTGTACAATGGTAATCATAACATCTGCATCATAGCTGGAACAGTACGAAAAGTTAACTACCGAAAATAGTGTTGTCATGGTATACTCACGAGCGTAAGAAATAAAAAATTGTCACACACGACGAACAAGAACATTCCGTGCGAGGAATGAGAAATAAAAATATATGTTCTATGAAGTTATTTCATAGAATGAATTACGTCGCATTTTCACATGTTTTAATATAAGCGAAAAATGATTTAAAATATCTTCACATTTAGATCCTTACTTAATATTCACACACGGGTATCATAATACCCATGTATGTTAATTATTGTCGAAACAAATGGTTGGGAGAAAAGTACGAAAAAATGCATTCCCTTCGTTGCATTGGTCTGATTTTGACAATGCATATTACAAGTGACTACGGAAACATAATCCATGTGATCCATTGTTGGAAACACTCTCGTTAGTGCACACTCAAATTAAAATTGAAGCATACGAACATAGGAACTAATGATATGAGGGATTAAGGTTGAATGTAAAATGGGTAGATTTAAATTTTTGGCGTCTAAGACTATGAGGTCGACATTAGAGGCAATTTTTCATTGTTACGTATCAACTAGCATGCTAGATAACCGGCTCGGATAGAATAAAATATTTTACCATAACATGAAAATTATGATATTTCCTACGCTAATAATGGTGGTACAAAATAGTTCACCGGAGCCAAAAACGTGAGAAGAGTCGTTCTACAATGCTAACCATAACATAAGCAACATAGCTGGGACAAAACGAAAAGTCAAAACAACCTAAAATAGTGGGGTCAAAATATACTCAGTGAGTGTAAGAAACGACACATTGCCACACAAGACTAACAAGAGCATTTTAGTACTGGAAGCTATATAAATGTACGAGCGTCACATGTACATACATGTTCTTAATACTCGCAAACAGGAAATTGCATAGCACACGCATAATACAAAAATGTGGTGTATGGGGTATAATGAAATGAGAGATGAGATAATTAGCGATAGAAATTCGTTTCTGCTTTTCCCGTACGTACTACAGCTTACAATTATTATTTTAGACACAAGAAAACAAGCTATTTTATTTTTGAATTCTCGTAATGTTTGATTGAGGGGTTTTAATGCTCTGGGGAAGTATGTTTCACAGTAAGGCGCCTGATATTGACAAAGCTTTCTGCCCAATGTCAGATGAACGATATTTGATTAAGACATCATGTCTCATATTTGGCTTTTGGTAAGTGGCAGTGGGGGGATGAAATTACACTATTTCATCATTGCTCTGAGAAAGATATTAAGAGGAGAATACGCACTGAGCTATGTGTACCAGAAACCTTTCCTGAATAGGAATCCAGCAGAGCTTATTTAGGAGAGGTGTTTTGTGTTGGTCTAAACAAGCAGTTCGCTTGTACCCCACCACACAAGCTCCAAGCGACCTGCGGCCACCCCACGCAACGGCGGGCTTCTAGGCGGATTTCTGATTGGCCTAAGCGTGACTTAACTACCAACCAATGAAGATGAGTGCCCAACGCGTTACCACACTCACCAGGCCCTATATGAGGAGGTGTAGAAGAAGCTCAGCCAGTCTTCTCACAGCGCCTTCGATTTTCACAACACTCACCGAATACGCTCCACCAGCAATAGTCTCTACTACCTCTATCGCCGCTTCGCACTCAATAGTCACTCTACCGCCATCCGTGCTGCAACTCCACGTCACCTGACGGACCACCAAGACGTCTCTTGGTGCGTTACTACGTGACAGCCATCTATTCCTCGAGTGCCATCTCTTTCGGCGATATTCATAATAGAACGGCATTTATTCCAGTTCTGTTTTCTTACCCTGTCGGGTTCGTTGGTACCTCAGGCACTCGCTTCGGGCATTGATCTTAAAAAGTCTTTAGATATTCATAGTCACTCTTTTTTAATTCCTTTTGCACACCACCTTAGCTGCAAAATTCATGCATTTTTGTAATTTTTTGAAGAGATTGAGGTATATCTTCCCATACCAGGCTACAATAGTCAATATGTGATAAAACTAGATTGAGTGACCAACAATCTAGATTTTTCGTCGGGCATACTTTTTATACGATGAAAAAACATTAAAGTTCCATATACTTTGCTGCAAGTTTTCTCAACGTGGAATTTGAAAAGCGTGTTTCAATCGAACCAAATACCAAAATTTGTACTTCTTCTGATAAGTGAATTTCATCATTCCCAACCGAAAGAGCACGATAAGGATTTTTTTTATTGCATCTTTGGACTCAAAAATAATGAATTGCGTTTACTCACATTTAGCTTGCGACTGTTTTGGTCATACCATGATTTGAGACTGATCAATTATTCTATGATAGATAATTATTCCATCTTCAGGATGGTTTATAGTGCGGTAATTAGGAATTAACCATTCATGCACACAGGCATAAGAGAACTGAAAGAAGAATGTGTACTAATCAATGAAATTATTTGATGCATGATTACGCACAAAAATTGTTTCCTTCACATGACTGTCATAAATGATGTATCAAATTAGGTTGTACGATTCGACAAAGCTTTAAAATGAAGGTAATATCAAAGACTATTGATTTAAAAGACATTTTTGTTAAAAAACGAACGTTTCGACCACTAAGGTCATCATCAGCGGATGTCTGAAAAAATACACGGAAAAATATACATTTATGAATTGAAGAAATCTACACAAAAAATTTTACGGTAAAATGTTAAACTGAAGCTATTTTCAAGGGGTGGGACGCTAAATGAAGTAATGATCGAAATATCGCAATAAATCTTCAAATGGCTGCACGAATGTGTACAAATATCAAAATAAATACATTTCTGTGGTTTGACGAAATTTAAATGTTCGTATTATTTTAGAATAAGAAAATAGATACGATAGAATAGTTCATGAACCCTTAGGTGCTAGCACACATAAGTTATGGAAACTCTGTCTCGCCAACCCGCTTCAGCGGCGAAAACTTCCAGAACTAACTGGCACAGGAAACATAGTCTTTAGCTGACCCCCTGAACGGGTTCAGTACACGCTGCTTTAGCAAAAATTCATGACAAGTAGGACAATAGCTAAAGAGAATGCTCACCTCGAAACTGTTGTTCGAAGATT
>JACJUY010004116.1:30321-58546 GCA_014220935.1 Platorchestia sp. MABIK | reverse complement strand
ATGTTGCTGCTTCGGCCATTGGGTTCCATTGCGGCAAGTGAAGTAGCGGTCTCACTTATGCTTCTACTGAAGTGGGTATCGGTCACATGTAGAGGAGGAATCGAAACTTTTTAATATTAAATTTACATTGGAAGATCTTAGGATTACTGAACACTTGAAATGACTGGATAAGAATTGAGGGGTAACTAAGGTAGGGCACTACAAGTACCCTCTCCTAGAGAGAAAGTAATTCGAACGATTCTTTAACTAAGGTAGGGCACTTCTTGTTCATTTACAATTAAAGGCATATGTTGCGGATCAACATCACTTCACTCACATGTTTGTTTACACTCAGAGGTGATGAATGGGAACTATGAAGGTTATGCAGTGCTCACTGAAGCAATTCAGGCTTCTGCTTCAATTGTCGTTGCCTCATCACTTCGACTATTGACTCATCTTCAGCTTCATTAGCCATGCCTCAACAAATGGTATATTCATTGAATTTTATTCATCAGATTTATGATTTTTTTGCACAAACTCATAGCTCCAGCGATTTTTTTTCAACTGCAAATCCAAGTCAGTTGAAATTTACGAAGCGTGACATTATTTCACTACAATATAAAATTATGGATACATATAAGTGGTGTAGCGAAACATTAATCTCATCTTGCTAGGTTATATAATTTTATTTCGTTTCGCTAGGTAATATATTTTTTTTTTGGTCTGGATGATGTGAACAGAGCGTACTCGAGGGGATATTGGAATGTTTGGTAGATCAAGTGTCTTGACCGTTGAAGAGGGAGAAAATTTGTCGTATAGTGTCAGCTCAGTTTTTGTATNTGAGGGGTAACTAAGGTAGGGCACTACAAGTACCCTCCCCTAGAGAGAAAGTAATTCGAACGATTCTTTAACTAAGGTAGGGCACTTCTTGTTCATTTACATTTAAAGGCATATGTTGCGGATTAACATCACTTCACTCACATGTTTGTTTACACTCAGAGGTGATGAATGGGAACTATGAAGGTTATGCAGTCCCCACTGAAGTAATTCAGGCTTCTGCTTCAATTGTCGTTGCCTCATCACTTCGACTATTGACTCATCTTTAGCTTCATTAGCCATGCCTCAACAAATGGTATATTCATTGAATTTTATTCATCATATTTATGATTTTTTGTGCACAAACTCATAGCTTCAGCGATTTTTTTTCAACTGCAAATCCAAGTCAGTTGAAATTTACGAAGCGTGACATTATTTCACTACAATATAAAATTATCATAATTTAAAGTAAATCATTCATGTCAAAAACCGAGATTGGTTTAGGGTTAATTTGTTTAGCAGTGTGAACTTATTAAGATGTTACTCATACACTGTAAATTAAATTAATAGGCTAATAAGCTGTGTTTTTTAAATTCTGGATGCGAAATCTCGTACTGATGCGTAAAGTAACTTTTGCGTTGCTTGCACTCGATTACTCGAAAACAATTCTGATGGTTGAGCAGTGCTTGTAACTCACCACAATCTGCTCATTCATGTAGAACCGTATAATCATTTAAAAACTCAGTTATGTTTACTCATCAATTTCAAATTGAACTACCTTAATTTTTCAATACAGAAGCAGTTTAACCCCATTTTATCTCATTCCTCAAAGAAAGGGAGTAATACGATCAAAGGCCCTAGTGATTTTAAAGTATTATTTTTTTCAGATATGGAAGAGATTAACCTGGAGTGTGTGTCTCGCTCAAATAGAAGGATTATTGTTTCCAATTTAGGTTGAATACTCTAATTTTTCTAAGCTAAACCAACTGCGACCATTTATCAATTGATTGGTTCAAATATTATGTAATTTTTTCAAGCCATGATCCGCTAAAATGGTAGCCAGAGACAGATGTTGTCCAATCGAGAGAATCTGAGTCTGTGCAGCCTCTGGATCAGCTCTGAACAGGAGCCAGTCTAACTTTTTCGCCGGGGCATGCATGTATTTTGCCGCCTAAGCGATTTGATTACATGGGCGGCGAAAAACAAGCATGAAGGTGACGAAAAAGTTATACTAAGGAGCTAAAAAGCGCTTCCTAGAGTAAGTCTCGGTACCTTAGCTATTTGTCGAGTGAATCTAGTGGCCCAAAAAACATATCATTCATTGATGGACGATTTTCCTGGTATTTTAGTTTTATTTCATGACATTTAATTTTCATAAGTTTTATGTTCACATCCTTAATTGAACTCATCAGACTTGAACCAATGCCAATGACACCTACATCAAAATAAAATACATGAGTACTAGGGAGTCAAAAAGTGAAAACATTTTGTGGGGCACCCTGTACATCATCTCCATTCGTTCTGGTTAGTGGTAGTTGTAGTAGTAACATGGGTTTGCTAATGCTTTCCATGGTATACCTCTCCACCTGCTGGTATCTCAAGATTGTCGCTCGATTTGGAAGTTTTACCTTTGCTTGGATTAGTTAATGCCACTCAAGTCTAAAAAAGTGGTTGAAGTTGGTTGCGATGGGTGCAACGATGCAACTCTAAAACTGACCTCGAATTCTACTTCAATATATTGAGAACTTCGAACGTTTTAGAACCTAAAAATGAAACTTGGAAGAGGGTTTCCTTGTAGCCAATTTTGCAGGTTTGGCAATGTTCGTGGTCATTGTTCTCTTACTCTATAACTAAAATTTTTCCTCGGGGTAGGGTGCTGTCCTAACTAACGCTCATAAGAAGCTTCACATTTCCTAGAGAAATCTTGAGCAATTTGCTTCAGATTTAAGAGCGCTACCTAGCACAAGGTGTACGTTTGCTGATTTAGCATTTTCGCTTCTTAGTGGGACGAGAGTCTCGAAGCGGAGGATGCTGAGGAATAAACGAAAACACATTATTGATTCATTTATTTTGGTTCCTTAGTTACATTGTTTACTTGTGGTGACTATGGGAACAATTTTTCTTGTTGTTAAAAATTTAGTGATGTGCAATTGAACGTATGGGAATGACCGATAAAGAACAAATTTGTATGTCACCACAATGTTTTTGGTATGAACGCGAAAGTTGGCTGAAAAAATCAGAATTATAGTGAAACATGTTGGGGTAATATTTATGTAAATAGATGGAATAATTTGTCATGTTGACGAATATCCGAGCCTTTGTACATTTTTGGAATCAACCATTTGGAATTTGTGGTTTTATCATTTGATTTCTTCAACTAATGTGAGTATTTTAGTGTTTTCTTTTCTTCATCGTTGTCTGTTTCGTTGGGATTTTGCATAGGACAACAAAACTTCAAAGAAATAGCACTGAAAATGTACATTCATTTATATATAAAGATTTTTAGCTCTCATTTTTTACAGGGATGAGCTTAGGCTTTGTACGGCAACGTGGGTTTTCTTCATTTATGAATATTTACTATTAGTTTCCTTTATTAGTTTCAGTGCCAACTTGGATGACTTCTTTAGGGACTGAAGACATATTTTTCAGGATATTTAAAAATCAAATGAGACACGGGTATGTATTTATTAAACATGAGCTTATTTCAACTTCCATGCGAACCAGTTTCTCTCGGGCAACTTCTGTCGCGGATTTGCATTGTCAATAAATCAATAAATCTCACTCGGATATTCGGAACTGCTATTCATGTAACCACATGAAAATCATGAAAAAGCGTAAAACTAAGAAACAGAGTCGTTTTGTGTACTCAATAAACACATAAACAACACAAATAATTTACTAAGTAATAAGAAATACAGAAAAGGATGCAGTTTATATGCTACATTGTTTTAGATTGTGTGTGTGTGTGTGGAGTGCTGCAACACAGCACGGAGATTAGAGCGAGTTATGAATGTAGTTACATATGATGAAAAGAAAAGAAATATAGTTTATTTATTATAAAGATGATACAAAAACACAGAATTGATTTTAAAATTTCGTAAAGTATGGATCCTTGCTGATGCACACACATGGGTATCGCAATACACATGTCACTGGTCGAAACAAATGATTGAATGTAAATTAAAGTGTTATAGTTAATGCTATGAAGTGATGCGCGTGGCACTCCTAACGTGACAAAAACACTCCCCAATTTGACTTTTTCGCCGATGCATCTGCAATTTTTGTTGCTTTGCTAAAACAGCCGAAAATCATAGATGCCCGGCGAAAAAGATAGACTGAACCTTGCGTCGAACGCTTCTAACATTTCTAATGGAAGTTGGCGTATTTATCAGCTGAAGAATTTCATTCATCAGTGAAAACGAGACATCTTTGGTGATGACCGAAGTAAATCGTAGTGAATTTTTGTAGCGCAAATAGTAAATAGTGGTGTAAATAGTAAATCGTAGTGAACGATTGAAATCTTCCAGTGAATTTCAATTGTAATTCACGGTCGATCCGGAGATGAAATCTTACAAATACCCACCGTCAACTGGCATATATGATATTAAAATTGTCTGAATTCGCTCAGATGTACGGTATTTATGTGTAGTGGACGATAGTGTAGGACAAAACCCGCATTACTTCCGGAAATCCATCATCGGGCTTGTTGCAAATATCATAAAATTCAATGGTTAAATTTGATTGAAATAATAAGCGACCCGACGAAAAAGTTTGACTGGGAAGTGTTTCCGTCGCCAGTTGGAGAGTTGCCAACTTCTGTGGCAACTGAGCCTTGTCCAGTTACTGAGCAGCCGATTGCTGGGCCACCAGCTGCTGGGCTGTCAGTTGCTGGGCTGTCAGTTGCTGGGCTGTTAGTTGCTGGGCTGTCAGTTGTAGGGCCACCAGCTGCTGCGTTGTCAGTTGCTGAACCACCAGCTGCTGCGTTGTCAGTTGCTGGGCTACCAGCTGCTGCGTTGTCAGCGGCTTCGCCACCATCTGCTGGGCCACCATCTGCTGGGCTGTCAGTGGCTGGGCTGTTAGTTGCGGGGCTGTCAGTTGCTGAGCCACCAGCTACTGCGTTGTCAGTTGCTGGGCCACCAGCTGCTGCGTTTTCAGCTGCTTGGCCACCATCTGCTGGGCTGTCAGTTGCTGGGCTTTTATTTGCTGGGCTGTCAGTTGCTGGAATCAAACTCTGCTGTGTGTCTGGTATTCCGAAAATGGCTGGGCCACCAGCTGCTGGGCTGTCAGTTGGTCGGCCACCATCTGCTGGGCTGTCAGCTGCTGGGCTGTTAGTTGCTGGGCCACCAGCTGCTGGAATCAAACCTTGCTGTGTGTCCGGTATTCCGAAAATGGCTGGGCCACCAGCTGCTGGGCTATCAGTTGCTGGGCTTTCAGTCGCTAGGCCACCAGCTCCTGGAATGAAACCTGGCTGTGTGTCCGGTATTCCGAAAATTTGTCGCTTTCCAATTTCTGTTCTACTTCTTCCAGCCGCTCGCGCTTCCGAAAGCGATAACTGCGACCTGCAAAGTTATCAGAAACTTTCAAAAATTTGTAGGCATTTTCTTTATCAAGAATTTAATTAATTGTGGAAAAAATGAAAACTCGATTTGTTCACATTTTTTTATTCCAAAGAATATCAGTAATGATTTTCTCTCTGCTGCTAGCTAGAGGTACATGTTTGCTCATCTTTATATGTGCGGTTGCACATTAAATGCGGTGACAATTGCATGTATAAGTGCAAGACGAACTTATCATACTTTTTTTAATATAGAGGTGTCAGAAATTTAGAAACTTGTCCTTTTGGTTCATTTATCTTCTCGAAGAATTAAACATAGTTGCTTTATTAATTAAATGCTGCTCGATTTAACATGTAACTGTTAGATGACTTAAATATGCTTTATTGTATCGGTGCAGGAAATTAGAAACTTATCATTTATGCTCATTAATTTTATCGAAAAACTGAAAGAGCAAAGAGAACGGAATCAACTTCTGGGTTGGTTTCAATGCAAGTATTTATATTAGGTCTTTTGCGCTCAAAAAGTTATTTGAAGTTCACGAACAAATTTGTCAGTTCGAATTGAACGTTGAACAGAATTTTCTTTGCACAGTCAGTTAAAAATCCAATTAAGTTGAATTATGTGACTGCAGCGACGTTAGCGACTGTGCGATGTTAAAAAGCATCATGAAAACATATTCTGTGCAAAAATGTTTTATTTGAATGATAATTCCCGATCTAACTCTTACTCGCATCTGAATTTTTTTCACGGAACTTTTTTTGAAAAAATATTATCCACACTTCTGTAGATATTCTAATTTTATAACTGTTCGTGTCTGTAAAATGTTTATTTTATAAATTCTACACAAAACACGTAAGCAAAAATAATGCCCAACATTGAAATAGAATTGAGACGCAATCTACTTATGTATTATTTGTGGTATTTAAATTGCCCAAATTGTTCAAATTTGCTTAAATGTAAATAGAATAAGGCGTCGTCATTTGCCTCATACTCACACTGCCACTAGAAGCCCCGCAACCTGTAAAAAACAATATGTGAAAAACAAAATTTTTAGCAACTGAAATATTTATGTATAAAATAAATAAAACATACAAATATCAATAATGTTCATTAATAATATATATTTATGTTAATATTTACACATATGATTAGGATGTAATACAACACTCATCTACCACATAGATTCATCTTATTCATTGTAGAAAATTTGCACATTTAGCTCGTTAGTCGGCTAGAAAATAAGCAATACACATTCAGCTATTTCAAACGCGCTTGAATTTTCACGCAGACAATATAGATAGAAAAAACAAACCACTAAAAGTTTGGTATCTGTGACTAAACGTCATTGTCTTGAAGTGAAAGAGACAATTTCAGGATTCAATTGAAACGAGGCTTTAAAACGTCAATAAAGGCAATATTTCTACTATTGGTATAATTTTAAAATATCAACTCCAAGAATAACTAAACAGTCTAGTTACAACTCATTGTTTTTAACACCGTGAACAATGTAAACCAATAAGCTTAAAGATATTTTCTCATGACAACTGACTAGAAATAAACTTCTCAACTGAAGGATTAATTCTGTTGATCTATCCCCAAAATATACAGACAAAGAACAGCCTCTAAAATAGGCACATTGCTTAGACAAGACGGCTATTAATTTGGCGTAACTCCATTTGATTCAAAAAGTGTCAATTAAGAATATACTAAAACATTTCTTTTTAGGTTATGGACAGTATACCAGAAAATGTGTTGATCGTAATATATGCATTCTAAATTTTCTTATGATTTTCCTCCTATTTTCCTTCGAATGATTTCTCTTCCACCCCAAAAAGATGATCACTGTCATGTCTGCGACAACCGGTTTTCTCAAACACCTGAAAAAGTAGCCGCTCTAGATAGTCTCGTTTACCGAGTATACCCCAGTATTTACACCTATAGTACTGATGGTCCTTATAGCGTACTTATGTGTTTCTACAGACATTTACACAAAGCTCATTCGCTTTTCTAATTGGAATATAACTTTACGTTCCCAAAAAATCTAGCTGTGAAGGCGGGGAAACGAATTTTCTACTTCAATTCAAAGTGTATTTACGTTTTCTTTAACTGCTGTGTATACTAAAGAAAACCTACCATTAATTTCTAATCGTGAGATGAAGACCTCTAAAAAGAATTCAAAACCCATTCCCAATAGATTACTACGACGACCCTGGATTAGATTAGATTAGATTATAGGTTAGTTTAAGCCTCCCTAACCGCTACAAAATAAAGTGTATCGAAGAGAGGAATGAGGAAGGCACCATTTGGTATGGATATTAAAGAATGCGGAATCTATGCAGAAGAGGCATAGAAACAGTAAGTTGGGAAAGAAGTTCATGAAACAATATAAAAGTTAGAGAAGAAAGTAGTAGGTGCTGAAAAACAGGAGAGCAGTGAACCGAAAATGGTGGTCATAGCAAAAACTATTTTATTTCAACAAAAAGAAGGCCTACCTAACTCGCAGATCGGGCCTCCACACATTTTCCCCCTGGGAGCGCTAATTCCCGTAGGAACAATAGTTGTATCCCCCTGAAGGGGGACCCTGGATTCAAAATGAATGGTGTAATATTTAAATTAGTGAAACGAGACTAAACTCACACAGCATTCTGCCGACACAACTTTCAACCTACGAAACTCACCATCAATTTGTTGAAGACGTTCATCTTGAACAAAAAAAGTTGTTTTTATTTGCACTGAAACGACGAGAAAATTCAAGACTTTCCAAAAACCTTGGAATGGAAATAATTTGGTTAGACAAAACCGAAATCAAAAATTTCTGCATACGAAAATGTGATAAGTGATATAAAAAATTTCTTGGGAACTGGCATACATTAAAGAAATGAGAAATGAAAAAATTCGCACACAGAGCAAGCAACTTGTAAACCTTTTTCAAAAGAATTCTAAAAAAACTCATTGAAATTTTTACAAGAACATTTAACCACTGCAAAATTAAATGATTTTACCACAACCTTAATTTAAGTCCAAATTGGAACAGAATAAAGGAATGGATATTAATAGACGCAGCAAGCATTACTTTAATTTAAATATTTAACTGAGTCATTCATTGAACATTGGTGCTATTTCAACATAATGGGAACCTGTTATCTTTAAATGTTATTTATTTTTATCCTAAGCTTTCGGTGAAAAATTTTTCGGAATTATAGCAGAACAAAAATTTTAGGACCATGGCATCGTTAGCTCAAAATGATTGCAGGAAAACCGATCCTTCGTAATAAATTGATATTTAAAGCTTTTCAACATTTATAGAGTGATTGCTTGTTCCATCATGCGGAGAGTTTTATAGCAATACATTTTCTATTATAACACACACTTTACGAGTTATATGCATTCACACATACAGCGACTCCCTCAAGTAGCGCAAAACTGCTCCCCAGATTATTTATCGTACTCAAATAGACGCGTGCGATAACAGAATAACCCAAACACTGGACACTTGAACGAAATCAAAAGTTAAAATGAGTATTTTTCGTCACTTAGTCAATTTTTGCCGCGTTGGAAACTCGTCGAAAGCTATTTAAAAAAATAAGAAACCTGTTCTGATCGAGCTGCACCCACAATGTGAAAACGTCACTCGACCACTGCACCTTTATAGGCAATTTTGCTTCCAAAATTCTACACTGCACATAGCACAGTTGAACAATAGATCAATTTTAACGATTTTAGCATGACAATCGAGGACACAGCTTACTCTCTCTTGTCCTTCTTTATAAGCAGTTGTCAAAAATATATTAATTGATATTTGGTCCTTAATTATATAATTACCTCCACGAAAAAATTCCATGTTGGCTGCCGAAATCACCGCAGGTGTGTGTTTTACCGACTACCTGCGGCGTGGAGAACCAACTGTTGGAGCAGGTGAAGAATGGGAGAAATCGCGGTGGAGTGGAGGAAGGGTGAAACAATGGATGACATTGGGAGAAATTGGGTGGAGTGGGGGATGAGGTAAATGGTGGACAAAATATGACACAGAGAAATCCGGGTGGAATGGGGGAAGGGGAAAATGGAGGACAAAGATCGTAGAGAGCTTTTTAAATTGTCACAATGCAAATCGCACCTCAGCCGTCAACCAACTTGCCTTTAAAAACAAGTTATTGAATATTCAAATCTTTTAAAATTAGTGAACACACTCTCAGCAAGGTCTTCAGTGTTCAAATTTTCCGTTTTGAACGTAGCTGGATATCGCAACTGAATGACAGCTGCGACTTCACTAGTCTTTATCTGAAATATTTTACGCTGTGTGCATAAGACTTGAAAAATGCAGTTCGACTGTGTTGATTAAGCCATTTTAATAAGCATACTTTTGTATGGAAAAATTCAACGAATTTCTCAAATTATATATGTGAAGAATAGGGAGTAATTCCTCAGGGCTAATAACTATGCATTTTTTAGTACAAAGTCGTTTGGTTTCTTCAGAGGTCAGCTTGTGTGCTGTTCGTATAAAAATATTACATGTAATGATATCTTTTCCTACCACCAAGCGCTGTGCCAGTTTTTTACATTTCATGTTCCGTAAATTCTTACAAATTTGTGCAGCGTAAAGTACCTTTGCTTAAATTTAACACACGGAAGAGTATATCCAGAAAGGTTTTGAACATCCCATAGTGTATCAAATAGTTTTATGAGCTTTCAAACTCGTACAAAAAGAATTTTTTAAGATAAAGTCATGTAAAAATTTAATTCCATTATATTTATATCCGTAAATCACATCACAAAAGATACTTTTGACAACATGTTCAAGTGATCGGGAAGCTAAATCACGCATTCCCGTTTCATTTTATGAAAAATTCTTCGTTAAAAAAAGAGCGATCTTTGAACTTTTTGGAAGGAATTTGATACCTTACGGAAATAATAGAGTGTTTGCGTTATTTCCTTTAAATTCTCAGATATTATGAGTCATTCGGTGTATTCACACGCTGGTATAAGAATGGGAAACAAATATATGAAATAGTACTGAATTTCTTCAAGTTTGTCGCGGTTGGCACACCCATGTGTGTCGGATCACCTCATGACACGCAAGAGTGTGTCACAATGCCTTAATGTTGTATATTGGTGATACACTTTTGTGAGACTATTTTGTCCTAAAAACCAAATAAAAGGATAGATAAGTTATATAAGGATATAAAGTGTGTATTAAAAGTGACGTTTAAACTCAAGGAGAACGAAAATTAGGCGAGTGGAATGACACGGTATATGTACCACCGTGTAGGTATAATTTCCTAAAATTTTGCAACGGTTTTGTCACTAAAAATATTTATTGAAAGAGTCTGAAAGCTCATAAAAATATTTGATACGCTAAAACATGTTCAAAACCATTCTAAAATACTCCTACGTGTGGTAACTTCAAGAAGATATACCTTACGTTATACAAATTTGTTGGAATTTACGGAACAATTGAAACAATTTTTTTACCACAGGTGATAAAGAGGTAGATGAACAAGTAAAGTATTAAAAAGACGCTCATTGCAGTAGTGTGCACAATGCATTAATTTCAGTACGTCAAATTTGCTTCAGCCTTTAAACTGAAAAAAAAATGCTTTTATTTAAAATGTGTTACTGGAGTGAAGAATATTATTACCGTCAGATTTTTGCTTGAATATATCACGTAAAATTTTGCTCAGAATTAAATAATGTTTTTTCCTTTTTTTTGGGACATACCTACCCTCATCAAGCTCGTGGAATTCGGCTTTGAATGAGGAAAAGAATTGAAATATTTTCGAAACATGAAACAGAAGAGTACATCTCTGAAGTAAATAATATCATTGGCCTGGGTCAATTGAAACAAAGATTATGATAAGCAACGCTATCAAAGAGTCTACAGTAAATTTCATTCCTAGGTACTTGATATAACAAACTCTTTACAAAGCAGCACCATCTAAAATTGTATTGGGTGAAGAACAAATAGGTCTCGTCGAAAAGTGCATTATTTTTGAATTTTCCAGAACAGCGAGAAATTTTCTGTTTTTCAACTAAAAAATTGAAGCATTCGTGGACTTAGCAGCAGCAGCAGGTCACGCTTCTTCGAAAAGTAGGTGACGTAAAATACCGTGAAGCCCGTAAAAATCTTAGAGTGCACTTGTTAACAAGAATATAGATCATTCACAATGCATTGAAAATGCAGTACTCTACACTGATTCTTGAGGAACCTACTGATGACTCAGGTACGGAACGTTTTCGTGAGGTCTTTTAATGACTGTCTCAAATATTTTATTTGTTCTTTTATTTCAAATAGACTGATTTGGACTTTTTGAACTGATGATGGAGCTGGACTCCGAAACGTTTTCCTACTAAATATAATGAATTCACTTGGAATTTTCCTCGTTTTAAATTCCTCAACATTTATTCGTTTTGATGCTAAAAATTTTGAATTCATTTAAACAAATACCATTTAAGAAGTTTGATTTAGAATGGAATTTAAAATGACTAAGAGTTTTTCCTCTAGATTGTGAAAGTGTAATCTCTCATCATCCACGCGGATCAATGCATTTATATCAATTCCACTGGCAAACCGACTACAACATTTTGAAATGGAGACAACATAAGTTATGACTGCATGACTGCAACTACAAGACATGTGAAAGCTGGCAAATGAACTTTTTCTTGTGGATGTGTCCATAGATTTTAGTAAATTGGAATATTTACCAATGTGTCTGCACAAGAAATAGTTTTTCCAGCCAAGGTACGTCGAACCTTGTAACAAATAAAACAGCTGCGTAGGTTTGCGTCCCTGAGTCCGCCCACTTCTCTGCAGTCTTCCCCCGCCATTGACCGTCCAAAATGCAGGTGAACAAACGCACTTGCAGCCCTTCTGGCGACCTACATGGCTTTTTTTTGTGGTGATATTGATTTACACAAATGAAAAATCGATTGTTGGCAGTGTAGACAACTGTTCACGATGAAGGACTGGCGGGAGCTACCTAGATGCGTCTCAATTGCAGCTCTAAAGTCATTAAAAGGTGTCTCAGGTATGGATCATGCATTGAAGAGTTTATTAAATATTTATCCCTATAAGGGTTTTTTCCTATAATTATTCAAATTTAAAATTTGATTTCAGCACATTGTGAATACCTTAACAAAATCTTCATAATGACACCACGGAAAAATATCTGGCAGAATCAGGTATTCTAAAAATAATATCAATAAATAGTTATCCCTTTCAATAAAACATTCCATAATTTCCTTCTTGAAAAAGTTCGCTGCTAGTCAATGTAGCTCACAAACTAGGCCTAGCTCGATGGTGGAACGTTAGTGCGGTGTGTGTGAATAACACCTAACTATCTGAAAACAGAAACAGTGCATGAAAAATTGTGCACCGACTCTGAAAAGAGTCAATCGCAATGTAAAGGGCAATCCGGCGATCGTAACGTCTGTTAAAAGCTCTATCAACTGTAAAAACATTTCGTTGAAAAGATCTAGATTAGTCTTCAATCACTTCGAGATTTTCACGCACTGCTCCCAACGAATTTCTTTCATCCTGTTGATTAGGAACTCAACTTTTTCATCTTCTGAAATAGGGAATGGTTCTTAGCGTCTGTATAAGAATAAAGGCCAAGGTCATTGGTCGCTCTGTGAATTGTTGTGATGATGACGAGCCTCTTCTTAGCCAGTATTAATGATGACAATGTTGAATTAGCCTTGATGCTTTTTCTGAAGTCGGCTGGAAGTGAGGTTAGCATATTTAATCTTTTTTTTGACATGTTGGGAGTTCTGCAATCTTGGTCAGATGCATCAAAATGCTTAGAAACACCGTGACATGTCTACCCAAGAAATTAGATGGATTTTGTAACAAAGGCGACGCTTAAAGCTCCCACGACTAAATTTACAGACGTTGGCTGAAAGTTTTGACGGCTCCACCACTTAATCTTTATGCAATGAACTCTATATTTCATTGCAGGCTTCACATATAACTTAGCACAACTGACGTACTTCGGTTTTGTCGATGGCTAAAGGAATGAGACTTTCCGATGTAATCTGATTTTTCTGAAAGACCTTGCTTTCTATGGCGATTGTACCACTCTTGTGATAGTTTGTCCCCCAGTCATTTACCGAGAAGAACAAAGATGCAGGTAGGGAGTCACCTTGTCGTCCGCTGCCGAGAGTCAATTGTTTTTAAAAGAAAAAAGTAATTTCAATTTTGAAGTCTACCGATCGGGAAAAACTTATAATCTTTAAGCTGTTGAATTGCGATTTTCTTATCTGCTGATCTTAGATATGAAATAAATAACACAACATGCCTGAGAAGCGCACCGCACACTGAGTAAACTACAACTATATAAAAAGAATTTCCAATTTTATTTTAAATAATAGGATAGAAAGTAAGAGAATAATTTTTCACATGCTTTATTCACTCAGAATAATATCAATGTTGTTACAAGTGAAGTGAATGTAAAAGATTTTCGTGATTAATAGAGATTAAGATGATGCTCCCTATTTAAATGCACCTACGCTTTCATTTACCAAATTGTTCTTGAAATTTCGATAAATCATGCGAAGGACGAAACAAAGACGTAATTTAATGAGTCTCCTACTTCAAAATTAAACTCATTGTTCTCTATTCTGTCATTCGTCTTCTCTGTGATAAAAACTCCACTCAACTTTATTTTCGCTCAAAAATTGTAATGTTTCACCGTGGCAAACAGTTAACATTGGAATTCTGAAGTCAAATCTACGAATGCCCTTAATTCATTTTGCGTAGACCCACACGAAGCCTACTTGAGGCCGAGGACTAAACAGCAGAAAGTTCAGCTGCAGTAATTCGCACGTTTTTCTCTGCATCAGGGATTGATAAGCTGCGGTTTTCTATTTTTCCCCTACCTATATACTCTGTGTTGTTGTATTTTGTAGCAGTTGTTCCAACGTCACTCAGTTGCTTAACGTAATGTGAAGGTGTCATGACTCTACAAAATTTCTCAACCCTGGTTTCAACTTGGTAAAACGAGTTTTGTGAATTTAGAACTCTGAAAACTTAGATGGACAAAATCATTATTAACCAAGAATATAATTAGTAATTTAGAATTTAGAGAAATGAGTTTTGTCAGTTAAGAACAATGAAAATAATTTCCTCTAGAATTTACACATTTGGGGCTTATTAAGAAATCCATTTTTGATAGTCTTGCCAGGTGAACATAAACGAAGAAAAAGGTCTGAAATTAATTGAATTGGCGAGGTGATTTTGCCCGTTTGCGAGTCATTGATGTCTTCACGTGTGTTCCAAGTCCGTCAACTCCAGGTCAATTTCAGGTCCAAGTTGTGTCCTGGGAAATGGAGCAAACTTTCTGTAAGACCACAATTGTCCAGGACGTGGGCTTGAAATTTAAAATTATGAATGTAAAAATTTGCTATTAATTAACTGCTGTTACTTGATCAAGTACATCGAAAACAAGTCAAATCAGAGAGAATAGACAGAACGTATTAACTTGCATTTTTCAAGAATGAAAAAAATATGTTTCATCAACAATTTCCAGCGGAAAACTTAGTGCCTAACCAAGCAACACTGAACAATTTATTTACCGAGAGCAATACATCAGTAGATTGTTTCTTAAATCAATTTCCAATTTGACAGTGGAGTATAGCTACTCACTGGCCCGAATAAGTTCAATTACTTATGGAGCATCCTCTCATGAACGCTATTTTAAAGTGTCCATTTATGTTAACCTAGTCACACACTACAATGATCAATGAAGTGGTTTGCTTATGATTCGATGCTAAATTTCACAACAATTGCTAATGTGGGCTTTGTGCCAGCAGCATATTTTAGAAAAGATTAAAGATCTACGTCAAAAATCGAGGTAAATTGCCCTATCGAAGTGGATAATTTAACAGGAAAGATTCAACTTGATTATCTCATGTGATTAATATTCCGATAGAAACAGGGATTCAAGATTTGTTTTGTAAGCTTTACAAGAACTTTTTTCACAGTTATCAGCAAGTATTGAATTCCAAGTCTTGATTTCAATGTACTGACTGTGCATCATCAATGGCAATGTATTGCTTCCGATTTGTTAGGTATGATTTGAACCTACCATGGGCAACTCCTCTAATGCCACAACAGTGAAGTTTTGAGAGTTAGATGTTATTGTCAACGCAATCGAATGCTTTTCGAAAGTCAAGAAATGCAGAAAAAACAAGCTTTTCTTTTCCTGTACTGAAAAAAAAGGTTTTTAAAATGACTAAATACAGCTTGTGTTGATGATTTTTTAGGATGAAAACCAGATAGTTTACCATAGATAAATGATTTTTGTGCAAAATAGGAATACGCTTCTCTTTTGTCTATAATTTTCTAGAATATTTGGCTAATAATTGGCAGTACAGAGACTTGTCTATAATTATTAATTTAAGTTTTATTACCATTCTTAAAAATAAGGGTTTCTCTGGAAACTTTGAGGCAGCTCGGTACAATACCAAAAAAAAAAACGACTGCTTAATGATGTTGGATATGAACGGTGCTATTGTATCAATTATTTTTTCGGTTCTTTAGCCGAGAACGTTTTTGTTTTTCAAGTTGTTTATAGCTGCAATTGCATCAAAAAAATTAGTAGACGTAGTGAAAAAAAGTTGCGTTCACGGACTTGATCAATGTATTCCAAGTGGTCAGTCAGTTCACTAGAAATACCATCCGCAATATTTTACTAATACTTAAAAAAAGTTGTAAAACACAGTTGTAAAATCTTTTCCCTCGCAATATGTAACATTTTTTTAAAGATTTTCAATTACAATAGCAGTATTATAGCAATTATTCGATTCATAGAAATAACGGAGCGTTACACGATCAGTTCCTTATAATTTTAGTCTGATGATCTTTCTGCATGGATAATTCCTACGTGTCTACTTACTTAACAGAAAACATCCCCGCATACTTACAAATGCTCCGGTCAGTTTATATTGTACAAAGCCTGTTACATTCAAGTGTGTCTCACCAAACTACTGCTTGCAGTCGGGCACATTCTGAGGAAGGTCGCAGTATCTGCTGACTTTGTCGAACACGAGATTCCCCGGGCACTTTGACGGGACGTACTCGTACCTGCCGCGGGTTGTTTCTCGGCACACGTAGTATCTGTGAATATTTAGAGTACGCTGTATACATCACGAGGATCAATTGGGTTTGGTGCTAGAGTCATAATATTTAGAGTATGCTGTATACATCACGAGGATCAATTGGGTTTGGTGCTAGAGTCATAATATTTAGAGTACGCTGTATACATCACGAGGATCAATTGGGTTTGGTGCTAGAGTCATAATATTTAGAGTATGCTGTATACATCACGAGGATCAATTGGGTTTGGTGCTAGAGTCATAATATTTAGAGTATGCTGTATACATCACGAGGATCAATTGGGCTTGGTGCTAGAGTCATAATATTTAGAGTACGCTGTATACATCACGAGGATCAATTGGGTTTGGTGCTAGCGTCATAATATTTAGAGTATGCTGTATACATCACGAGGATCAATTGGGTTTGGTGCTAGAGTCATAATATTTAGAGTACGCTGTATACATCACGAGGATCAATTGGGTTTGGCGCTAGAGTCATGTTGAAGAACAGAGTTAAATGAATAAGTGACATCGTGCAATTGTTTAAGGATTAGTGAACCTATTCGTAACATTTAGAGAACCTCTTTCTCCAATTTTAAACACCTTTTAGTTTCCTTGATTGAGTTCGCCGACAAATTGAATTTTGCACTAACCAATGATTGTGTTTCAAATAAGTAAGCTAAGGTTTGATATCATTAAGTTTAGAGGTTCTACTTTGTTCTGATAACTCGCATTCATTTCATTTCGTGATTACATCCTAGCATACAGATATTTAATTTCAGTTTTATGTTACGAGAATGACATAAGATCACTAAGCTGAGAATACATTGGCAAGCTTCGACTTTCTGCTGGACAAAGGATTAAAACATGGAAACATATTCCAAAATTCAAGTCAGACTATTTGGACAAAAGTTGCGCTACGTACTTTGGTATCACAGCAGAAGCATGTAAGTCTAGCCTAAAGCGTGAAGTAGTGGAGTGGCATCGCAGGGGAGTAGTACAGGGTGGCGCATAAGTAACGCACCCTTTTGAAGGTAAATTTTAAAGATTTATTACCGCAATATACACTGGGTATCTGTAGACAGGATACGACATGTAAATGAACTTTAAGAGTTCCTCTATCGTTTGCAATTAACCCTATCGTTCTACCTTTCATAGTTTATTTATTATTAATTTTTTAAAAGGGTGCGTTACTTATGCGCCACCCTTTACTTGCAACTCCCTTTTCAGTCCGATTGTTACAGCCACGTTGGTTCTAGCCACGCGTTGTGAAAGGCCAACTGATAAGTACAAGTTCTTGGTATATCTGTGACCAGCCAACAAATTATGGCAACTTTTGTTTATGATTGTTTCCCCATTGATTTTCTCACTCCTATATCAAAATTCAGTCCTCCTACCAGAGGGGTCTGTTGTTTGTTACTTCTACACCGCTGTGTGATATGTTATGGTTCGCTAACCTGATTGTTGTGTAGTTATTAATATTAACTAAATTTGATTGTCAGTGAGCTGTACCACGACGTCGTAATGCTATACAAGTTGAGGTATTTTAGAACTTTTGGTTGTTTACCAAGTCTAAATCGAAAGAACCTATTTATTTATTACTTCTGCTGCAAACTATTAGCGAATATGTTATTTATCATATTCTTTTTTACGCACAGTCTTTTAAAATGACCACCTACGAAGGCGTTCTACTATCATTATGCAGTTTTCGAAATTCAATGGCAGGAGAGAGTAATTTTTTCTGTCCAGCCAGGATGGTAATTGCTTCAAAATATAGTGGTCCCTTCTTCGTTATAAAGTTGAAAATAAGATAAATATCCTTTGAAATTTTTAGTTTGCATGTTTGTGCGCTTACTTTGAAGTGTAAAATATTCTCATCGTTATATATAGGAAGCAAACAATTTCAAAACTCACTTCTTGCAGTCAGTCTCGTGAGGGTAACGCTTGCCGGCATTTGCTGCGCTGCAAGTTGCTGGTTTTGAGGTGGTTGTGGTGGTAGGTGTGGTGACTGCAGCTTGAGTGGTGGTCGGTGATTGAGTGGTGATTGAAGTAGAAGTGGTGTCTGAGGCTTGAGTGGTGACTGAAGCAGAAGTGATGTCTGAGGCAGGAGTTGTGACTGAAGCAGAAGTGATGTCTGAGGCAGGAGTTGTGACTGAAGCAGAAGTGATGTTTGAGGCAGTAGTGGTAACAATAGCAGGAGTGGTGGTGGGCGTAGTTTCAGTAACTGTGACAGAAGTTGAAGATGATGCACTGGTAGTCTCAGGAGTATACGATATCTCTGGGAGCTCACAATCCACATAATCAGCACAAACACCCGTCGCTGCATCTACGCAACCCCCAGTTGCGGGATCGAAGAAAGTCTTGCCGTCGACACTGCATGTCTCTTCATCCAAGACTTGGTCCCCATTACACAAGAGGTAATTACTGCAGTCTCCTATCACCGGGCACTTAGCCATTCCACAGCCGCAGGGTTTTGGTGGAGGGTACGGCATACAACTGCCGCTTTTCAGGTCAAAATATTCTGTTTCTTTGCACTCCACGGAGTCGACATCTGATCCATCAAAACAGAATAGGGCAGCTTTGCAGTCTGGCGTGATAAGACTGAACCCTGTGAACGCGGTCTTACACATGGGAGGTGGGGGGGTTTCGGGCGCAGGAGTAGTAGCCACACACTCCCCAGTACCGATGCACTGTTGACCGTCGGGACAGCCTTTGCTGAAGAGTTTTCCTCTGACGCAGTAAATTATCTTGGTGTTATCGATGGGGTCACAACCTTGACTTCCTCCGTCGCAGTCGCACGAGGTCTGGGCGAAGGGCACGCAGGATGGAATTCCATTCAACAGATCGCAGGCCTGCAAATTTGTCATCAATTGAAATAATCCAGTTCGTTTAAAAGAAAGAAGATTTTCACTCGTAAGTTGTCCCTTCTGTTCTCCTAGGATAAGAAGGTCAGTTGTCTCTTTAGTGTTTAACAAGTATTTTAGTTTGACCGTTTTAAGTTTTATAAATTACAGGTAATTTAGTTGGTCTGTATTTGTAGTTATTATTATTCCAAGCATTTAAGTTTTTGTCTGTTTTCTTAGTTTCGTATCTAAAAGTACTTGAATGAGTCTTTTTTCAGTTTTAGCATTTACGGGGATTTAGTTCGTCTTTTTTTTAAGCTTTCACAAAGAGTCAGATATATAAATTTTGCGGTGAAAACATTGAGTAAAAAGCATCGCATGGCTAACACTTAATGCTTGATAATAGACGAAATTACATTAAAACCTGTACACGTATTCATTCATTATTTCCTAAAGGGTTCCAATACCTCCGCAGTTGGGCACACTCCGTCATCTGAGAGCACACCGCTGGCATCACACGCTCCCTTCACTTTGCAGCTCATGCAAGCGTCCGTGCAGTCTGCAGCGCGCACGCTGGGAAACATTGACCTGTTGTGGGTCAGGGTCAATAATTTAGACGGAAGAAAAACGAACTATTTCATACGGTGACTTACATATAGTCGAAATCTTTATCTCCTAATTTTATTTTCGAGGGACAAAAAATGTTCTTGATAAATTTCTGAAATCATATTAACAAATTTCGAAAAGTGTAAACGCTTACATTTCACAAAAAGAATGGGAATGAATGTAGGTATTTCTTTAAAAATAAATATCATAACCCTTTGAAAATTATAAGTTTATCGACATTCCGAAACTCGAGAATATTGCAGAACATATTTTGAGAAACTCACAAGAATAGAATAAAAAGGTTTTAAATTTAATTTCATTGATGGAAAATAGCCTTTGCTTTCATTTTTTGGGAAAGTAACAACAGTCTTTGCTGTCTTAGTTTGTAAAAAGGTCAAATGGGCCATGCTCTATTTGTTAGAGTAAAAATGATCTTTGCTGTCTTAGTAAGGAAAAAGAGCAAATGTACAATGCTCCATTTGTTCCAGTAAAAATTATCTTTGCTATCTTAGTTAGAAAAAAGGACAAATGAACTATGCTGTATTAGTTAGAGTAAAAATTAGCTTTGCTGTCTTAGTTCAGAAAAAGGTCAAATGGACTATGCTCTAATTGTTAAAGTAAAAATTAACTTTGCTTTATTAGTTAGGAAGAGGACAAGAGTCTTTCAAAAAATATTATTAGGCATTACGAAAGCTACTGATTTTTCAAGACAAGCGACCACTTTTGGGTCACCCCCAAGTCCCGAGCCATCAGACGGCTGTCACGCTCATGCACCAACTGAACACTTACATTCATGAATATTCTTACACAAGCACCTCAACATTCATGTTAACAATCCACGTAATGAGGGGACCAGTACTTTGATGATAGAAATCTTAAAATAATACCCTGGCATGGCCGTCCCAAGTGGGATAAGAGACTAAGGTGAAATGCTAACGAGAATTTGACCCTTTCAAAAATCGGGGTTTCTGCGCCGCCGACATTATTCAAATGGCCTTTATTTTGGTTTGGAATTTTTATTCGATCGTATTGATTAAAATTGTGTGGAAAGTTCTTCTAACTCTTAAGTAGAAAATTTGAAAGAATAAAGATAGACGCAGTCATAAAAGTACTTTTGAAAACAACTTTGTTTGTTCAGAATTGTTTCAAATATGTACAATTTTTTAAGAATTATTGTAACCATTTAAGGATAACAAGAATGTGTTGGTGACACAAACACGGCCTAACATTTGCATCCAACATTTCCATCCAACATATGGAAATGCGTGCATACATTTACACTCAACATTTAGACCCAACGTATACACCCAGCATCCCCACTCAACGTTTATACCCAACATTAACACTCAACATTTACAGCCAACATTTGCACCTAACATTTACAGCCAAAATTTGCACCTAACATTTACAGCCAAAATTTGCACCTAACATTTACACCCAACATTTGTACCTAACATTTACAACCAACATTTGTACCTAACATTTACACCCAACATTTGTACCTAACATTTACACCCAACATTTGTACCTAACATTTACACCCAACATTTGTACCTAACATTTACACCCAACATTTGTACCTAACATTTAAAACCAACATTTACACCTTACGTTTACACCCAACTTTTACATCCAAAATTAACGCCCAACATTCATACTTACATTTATTCCACACATTTGCAACCAATATTTACACCCAACAACATACACCCAACATACGCTCCACCACTTGAACTTGCTATGATGTTTTCAATCTTTTCTGTTAGCGTTCAATTGTAGGTGTCATTTCTTCATTCGATTCTTTAAATGTTGTGTTGCGAGAAATTCTCTTCCTATTCTTCGATTTCTTTAATTGTAAATGCTGTGGTGAGCTCACCTGTAATGCAGGTTTTGCAACCTCCCTGAATAATTGCTTCAAATTTTACCAATAGCATTTTACGTCCTAAATATTCTAGAAATGAATTTTAGTCCGAAAACAGAACATAAAGTTATTTTGTGATTTTTCGAGTCCATTTGACGATGGTTAACGTCATTAAGGGGACGAAAATATTTCTAAACGTGTATACACTTGTAGACATGTACATATATGTTTTTATGTACTGCTTTATTTTCAACTTCTACATTTGAAATATAAGGCAAGAGAACGAAGTGACCAAACAAGCGAGCAACCATAGAACTGAGCGTACATAAAGCTACGAAAGAATATAATAATACAATTACAATATAGTCTACAAGGACATGCAATGATATAGCAATATAAAGAAACTATAAATTATAATTTGCAAGGATATGAAACTCTATGTGCCAGAGAAACAATGGATAAGCAAATTACCCTTTTCGCTGGATTAATAGAGTTTCTTGCACTGACTATCGTCTTAAAAGTCAGTCCAAACATCACAAATGATTTCAGTTTCCCAATCACATTTAGGATTCTAAAAACATCCCAAAAAGAAATCAAAAATTAATTTACTCACGTCGCGACTGCGAGCGCTACGATCTGAGGAAAAATAAATATTTATTTTAGTATCAAGTTCGTCATGTATTTTCATCTTGAAAATGAAATATAATAGGTAAATCTCGCATTTCATAATTTTTCATAATACGCTTGTAACCAATTAAATTACATATTGCAGACAATGAGACATAACACAAACATATGATCGTTCATGAATATAAAGACATTAATATCGATATAATTTCAAAAAAGCTATGTTTTTTAAGTAATTGATTTGTAATTTTCCATCCCGATTTACTCAATATTAATTAAGGAATTCAATTTTCCATGTAAATGAAACGCAGTGTAAAAAGAGCTGCCTTAAAAAATGACATGGCTTCTTTCTCTCGATATTTTATGGTTCAAGACGATCGCCAAACTTTATTTCAAATCAGAATTAAGGAACAATAAAAACAAAATTTACCTGCGCCATGAGTTAAACTAAATTTTATTTATACCACGAAATTTTTACGAAAAAAAGCCTTTCTATTTGATATTTTTAGAAGAAATGCACGAAGTGATGAAGAGGTTTCTCAGATTTGATGCACCCTGTGTCCTGGCGTTACACAGGAGCGCCACACATACACGCTGCACGTACATGGCACTAATGCATTCATATGTTCTGTCATGTGTACTCACTAAATGGAAAAGGTGAACAAAAAAATAGTTCCTTTTTGATGAAGATAAAATTTTTTTCAAAATTTCTTAACACAAATCATAAGTTCGTAAACATACATACTCGAATATTATAAGACGCCAATTTTCAAACAAATGATTGTGATTAAAAGATGAAAATGTGTCCCCTCACCCAAGTTATTCTGAGTTTGATAAAACATGTGAAATTAGAGGCCCCCAACCCTGTAGTGAAGCACGTCAGTCATCCAATTCACGTACGCTACTTTCATCCAGTGTATCAATAAAAAAGCTTAACTGATTTTTGTTGCATGTAAACTTAAAAATTAAATTGGTTCTTTTTGTCTCTCCAATTATGATGCTTACCAGAAAACTGCAAAGTGATTTCATATCAGCGGAGTTGAGTGCGATTTTTTGCTATGTTTGTGGAATATCAGCCTCTAAGTTGTAGAAGGTCTGTAAATGAAAGAAAAACACATTTTAGAAACCTTTCAGAGCATATGGTATTGGGTAGATACATTATGCTAATAAAACATACATGCAGTGAATAGAGAGTAATTCTACTGTCAATAAAAGAGCTGAAAATGGCAAATTGAACGTTTGATTTGAGCAGGTTTTCAGAACATCTAGACAATGGCAGTGGATTTTCTGTAAATTTAGAAATTTTTAATCCAAAAGATTAGAAAATGTTTTATTTTGAATTACGAGCATAAAGACACTAAAATTAAGCATGACTAGGGCAGTCCATGACATGATTTGCACCATATTAAAATTCACATAATGTCGTTATTGATGCCAGTAAGTATTATTGACGAGACATTGGAGGTCATTTCATAGGGTAGCTCTAAGCTTTGCTAAATTATTGAAGGTAAGATTTTCGCGATGGGATGTGCTAGTTATGGCATCGCAATTTTGTTTAAAGAATACAAGTCGTACGAAAATATAAATGTATCAACTTTCGTAAGCCCCTAGCTCGTCGCTTGAGCAGCACCAAACACCGTCCTGAGTTGCATCCCTACGTCAGAAACTTGCTAGCAATTCAATTTAACTTTTTCGCCAACTCTTCATACAGCCAAACCATTTTGCATTTCTTACTCATTCGTGCAAACTCGCCAATTTCCGACACTTTATTTCCTTCATTTCACTTCAGTAACTGGAGAAAGCTTCCCCTACCATATTCAGCATTGTGTCACAGTCAATATCAAAAGACATTCTCAAAACTCGCTATCAGTCGCTAGGACGTAAAAAGAACGCATTCACAGAAAGTATGAGACATTTCCTGGCGTGACAGTCTCATGCAGGGTTTCATTGAATCGAGGGAAGCCTAGGAAACTACGAAACCGAATGTCAACATTTTCCCTGATCGTTTGAATAGTTATAAAACGGACGCATACACAGTCTCTTTACTTCACATCCCATGAGGATATCCAACCATAGATATTTCGTTATACATTGCCACGAAACAACATACAATAACTCTCTCCAAGTATTTTGCTGTTTAGGGATTCTTCAAGCACTTGCATTTCTCATGCGTAATCGAAGTTAGTAAATTAAGTTGTTTGGAAGTTACTCAGTCGATTGCAGTCAAGTTATAAGCTCGTGCAAGACAAGGTGAAACAAACGGTACCTGTTCTGAGGTCGAAGTGCCAACGCGATATGAAAACTGCCGCAAGACAAAGTCCCTATATAGGCAACCTTCGCTTCCACAAACTCCGTGATAAACATTCTTCTTCTGGAGATGAATGGATGTCAAAGATTTCAGAGCTGCAATTACTCAGTACACTTGTTGCTCTGCCCTGTCGTTCTTTGAGGACAGTTGCCACAAAGCCAAACGTGAAATTTTTAAAATTGTATATAATCATTTTGACATAACCGAATAGTCTGGGGTATAGAAATCCTGTGCCGGTGTGTTCGCTCACCTGCAGCGTGGGCGATCAACCGCAGAGGGAGTGGAAGGAGGGAGGGTAGAGAGAGGGGAAGAGGGGATGTAGTTGTGAGACCTGTAATCAGAAACAAAGAACTGAGAATGTTCGCAGCTGTGTTATTTAATTCTAAACTTGTTGAAATCTCGGCTTATAAGATCTTGCAGCGACAATCTACTGGAAATTCAACCTATGGAAATCAAAGTGCACCTCCTCGGGCAAGGTCATTCAACAATTTTGAACAGTTTAAATATTTACAATAATCTAACGTTTTTTATTACAACGAAAAAATTATGTTTATTATGTTCAAACAAAGAAAATCGTATCCGTGGACCTTTCAAAAAACTGGTTTTTGACGTTACAAAAAAGAGCGAGTATTTTGAGTGTAGTTCACCAGGACAAAATATAGATTTTGTAGCACATATTTTCCTCTCACTTCTGGCTTATAAAATTGGGAGGTAGGCCCACTGTTCCTAACTTCAGGTTTGCAAGATCTCCGTTTGGTTTAGAAGTAATTTCAAAATGATTGTTTCCATTTTTCAGTTAACTCAATGTGAGCTTGATAAGGTAGTAATGTGTGTAGAACTTGTGAGCGTGTAAAAATAGAATTCTTCATGATGAGGCGAAATTCTGCTATTAGAAAAGCAGGTGAAATGGTCTCAACTCGCAATCGTCTAATGAAGTAGAGCGTGGAGGGGGTGAAAGATTGCGTGGGACCCAAAAATTCACGATCGAAATCCATTTCTACGCAAGTCAACCACCGCTCAGAGACCCTCAGCCATTATCTGAAAACGAGACCCTCGCATTTGTAAACGTTGTTCGTGCTCCACAGGGGATCCTTCAGATGACGATAAATAAAAAGGTTTTTAAATTTTTCTGATTTGAAATATATGAAGCAGTTTTCAAACCGTTAACGCCGGATTTTTTACTGATTTTACCGTGTTTGTAATTACTGTCATCACACTGGCAGTGACGTCAGAGTGTCACAGGTGTCAGAAGAAGGAAAATACTGACGTTAGGCACTGAATTCATAAAAAGAAACACACACTGTGTTCTGAATTCAACGTAAAATAAAATATGTCTTAAAAGTATTTGAAAGAGAACTTTCTGGGTCTCAAGGGCTTTCAAATATTAAATTTAGTTCCTTCATCGTGAAAAAGTGTCAGACTCTGATAATCATTGTTCAATTAATTTAAATCCGGTGCATATACCTCATAAGTTGAAGAATTTGGGGTTCAATTTTTCACACATAGTTATAAGTTTACCTCCTCATATTCACTACGTTTAAAATTGCTCCGTACTTTATATTTTGTTTTTTATTTCTCGTTCTTTAATTGCTGAATATCATAAGTGTAGACCATCAAGCAGCTCAGGCTTGTTAGGTTAAAATAAAGGATAAGATTCAAACACAGCAAGCTCTGCAAGATATCACAAGTTTCTGGAGTTATTGTGTCGCGTTATTATACACCTAAAGTTATTGAGTCAACTTATGCAAACCTTGAACTTTTAAATAAATTTATTGTAAATCTAGTTTTGTTGGATCATGTTACTGTCAAATTAGTGTTATTGAATTAAGTTATTGTGAACGTAAAGTTATTGGATCAAGTTATTGTATCGGAAGTTCTTAGATCTAGTCGCTGCACCATAAGTTTTCAGATCTAGTTACGGTAAAGAAACACTCAGTATTTATGTTTTTCAAACAGTTCAAATTCGTCCTTGTCAAATGGGAATTTCTCATGACGTATTATATCAGGTTTGATAAACACATACAGTATTCTGTAGTGAGTAGAGCACACTTTTAAAGACCCCGTTAGGTCTTAAATAAAGCTTAATTAGAGAGAATGTAAGTTGAACATAACATGTTTTTTTTCTAATCTAATTTAACTAGGTCAGATAATTCGAGGGACTTAATGATCAATAATACATTTATCTTCTGTATAAGGTGTTCAACTTACTCGATCAACAAAATTTGCAGGAATACATTCTTACTAGTACTGTTATTTATTCCCTTGAATTTGGTTGAAAAATAATCAATTTGGCTGAAAAAATTACCTATTTGGTTGAAAAAATTACCAATTTGGTTGAAAAAATGACCAATTTGATTGAGAAAATTGCCAATTTGGTTGAAAAAATTTACAATTTGGTTGAAAAAATTACCAATTTGGTTGAAAAAATTAAGAATTTGATTGAGAAAATCGCCAATTTGGTTGAAAAAATTACCAAATTGGTTGTAAAAATAACCAATTTGCTTGAGAAAATTGCCCATTTGGTTGAAAAAATCACCAGTTTGGTTGTAAAAATTACCAATTTGGTCGAGAAAATTGCCAATTTGGTTGAAAAAATTACCAATTAGGATGAGAAAATTGCCAATTTGGTTGAAAAATTACCAATTTGGATGTAAAAATTACCATTTTTGGTAGTTCTGGGGATTTAGTTTCAAGCACGTGCTTGCTTGCCCGCAATCATGGCGTTCGTAAAATTAATTTCTTAGGTTGTACTCGATTAACCTGTGGCATATAAGTACTCCTAAATTTCTTGAATTTAAACTTGATTTCAATCTGAGAGCTCGTATGATCAGTGACAGCAGTTATTGCCCTTTGGTTTGCATCTGCGACGGAGGACAACGTACATTACGTTTCAGTGTAATCCTTCATCATTGCTTCCTTATTAAAGTCAGTCTTTAATTAAGAACTCATGTTGAAGAAAAAATCAAATGCTTCTGCAATGCTTCTTCTCTTCAATGCTTCTTCTCTCTCCCAAGATGCCGATGCAATGACTGTAGCACTGATCAAATTTGACGTATTTTGAATTGGACTTGTTTCGCTTGTACGGGTGGTACATAAATTGCTTGAATTGTTTAAATTGTTTTCAAATCGTTTAAATTGTTCTAATTGCTTGAATTGACTAAATTTTCTAAATTCTTTAAAATGTATAAATGATTTAAATTGTTATCAAATTGTTTAAACGGTTTGAATTGTTTAAATTTTTCTAATTGTTTAAATTGTCCAAATTGTTCTAATTGTTCAAATTGTTCAAACTGTATAAATTGTTCGAATTACTATGAAATTGTTTAAGCGATTTAAATTGTTAAAATTGTTCAAATTGTTCAAACTGTTCAAATTGTATAAATTATTATCAAATTGTTTAAACAGTTTAAATTGTTTTTATTGTTCATATTGTTCAAATTGACTTGTTTGAGTCGGACGGTGGTTGCCACTTACAAGAACAGGTGCGCGACGGTGCTGGTTGGGACGCCCGAGCTGAGAGCGGCGCTGTCAGAGCACATTG
>JACJUY010004116.1:11347-28696 GCA_014220935.1 Platorchestia sp. MABIK | reverse complement strand
AAATGGGATTTTCTCATGACGGATTATTTCAGGTTTGATAAACACTTATAGTATTCTGTAGTCAGTACACATCACTTTTAAAGACCGCATTAGGTCTTAAATAAAGCCTAATTAGTGACAATGTAAGTTGAACATAGCATGTTTTTTATTCTAATCAAATTTAACTAGGTCATATAATTCGAGGGACTTAATGATCAATAATACATTCATCTTCTGAATAAGGTGTTCAACTTACTCGATCAACAAAATTTGCAGGAATACATTCTTACTAGTACTGTTATTTATTCCCTTGAATTTGGTTGAAAAATAATCAATTTGGTTGAAAAAATTACCTTTTTGGTTGAAAAAATTACCAATTTGGTTGAAAAAATGACCAATTTGATTGAGAAAATTGCCAATTTGGTTGAAAAAATTAACAATTTGGTTGAAAAAATTACCAATTTGGTTGAAAAATTAAGAATTTGATTGAGAAAATCGCCAATTTGGTTGAAAAAATTACCAAATTGGTTGTAAAAATAACCAATTTGCTTGAGAAAATTGCCCATTTGGTTGAAAAAATCACCAATTTGGTTGTAAAAATTACCAATTTGGTTGTAAAAATGACCAATTTCGGTGAGAAAATTGCCAATTTGGTTGAAAAAATTACCAATTTGGTTGTTAAAATTACCAATTTGGTCGAGAAAATTGCCAATTTGGTTGAAAAAATTACCAATTAGGATGAGAAAATTGCCAATTTGGTTGAAAAATTACCAATTTGGATGTAAAAATTACCATTTTTGGTAGTTCTGGGGATTTAGTTTCAAGCACGTGCTTGCTTGCCCGCGATCATGGCGTTCGTAAAATTAATTTCTTAGGTTGTACTCGATTAACCGGTGGCTTATAAGTACTCCTAAATTTCTTGAATTTAAACTTGATTTCAATCTGAGAGCTCGTATGATCAGTGACAGCAGTTATTGCCGCTTTGGTTCGCATCTGCGACGGAGGACAACGCACATTACGTTTCAGTGTAATCCTTCATCAATGCTTCCTTATTAAAAGCCAGCCCTTAAAACCTCATGTTGAAGAAAAAATCAAATGCTTCTTCAATGCTTCTTCTCTCCCCCAAGATGCCGATGCAATGACTGCAGCACTGATCAAATTTGACGTATTTTGGATTGGACTTGTTTCGCTTGTACGGGTGGTACATAAAGTGCTTGAATTGCTTAAATTGTTTTCAAATCGTTTAAATTGTTCTAATTGCTTGAATAGACTGAATTTTCTAAATTCTTTAAAGTGTATAAATGGTTTGAATTGTTATCAAATTTTTTAAACGGTTTAAATTGATTAAGTTGTTCAGATTGTTCAAATTGTTATCAAATTGTTTAAACGGATTAAATCGTTTAAATTCTTCTAATTGTTTAAATTGTTCAAATTGTTCAAATTGTTTAAACTGTATAAATTGTTCGAATTACTATGAAATTGTTTAAACGATTTAAATTGTTTAAACTGTTCAAATTGCTCAAACTGTTCAAATTGTATAAATTGTTATCAAATAGTTTAAACAGTTTAAATTGTTTTTATTGTTCATATTGTTCAAATTGTTTACATTGTTCATATTGTTCAAATTGACTTGCTGGAGTCGGACGGTGGTTGCCACTTACAAGAACAGGTGCGCGACGTTGCTGGTTGGGACGCCCGAGCTGAGAGCGGCGCTGTCAGATCACATTGTGGGTTGCCGGCTCAGCAGCGTACGTGTTCTAGTTGCTCTAATTTGAATGTATATGTTCTAGACATTATGAAAAATGAATTATGAAACTATCTAATTGATAGACAATAAATAAATTTTCCGTTACTTGGGTCCTGTTAGGTAATAATTATGTGTTTCTAATTCCAGGTGAAAGTATTCTTGAAGTGTGCAAATCAGAAATGATTTTCATTTCAATCAGAAAGTTTTAATTTAAAATACACCATGTAATTCGTAAAATTTCTTTTATTCACTTATATACAACCGGTATACAGTTTTCATCATTTACTTCATTCAAGCAATTTATTTATTTATTCACTTCTATACAACTTTTATTCAATATCGAATTTTTTTCATTCAAGCGATTATTTGGCTGTGATATCTTTCTTCGTAAATCTTTCTCTTAAACGGGAATGAGTTCCCGTATTTGATTAGATGTAACATTAGCCAAATAAATATTAAACTTCAGTGTTTTTGTACTTTATAATACATCGAATTTTTCATTTACTGTATCTTATATCCTTTAATTTATTTCATGTCTTATACTTCCTATCATTCGTCATATATATCGTCAAGTGATTTAAACCAATTAGAAATTGTAGCCCCTAACAATGGAGAAATTGTAATCAAATTATTTGCGCATGAACTCTCAGTTTGGAAGGTAAATATTTGAACTATTTACAATTCTAAAACAAAATTACTGAAGAGACAACTCATTTCAGTAGGCCGGCTGACCATCAAAACGAAGTTCATTCGATATGCTGTCACACAGCGCCTTCTTTCTCTTCTCTCGTATTCTTTCGTGAACAAAATAATAGAAATGATATAATATAATAACCGCACTATAATAATAGTGCGGTCTTGAACTTGCAGCCGAGAGGAGGCCTTCTGAATTCTAGGCATCTGAACTCTAGTCCTTCCCTTCCCCTCTCCCCACTTACCACACCCGTCGTATCGCCGCCCCTCACTCCCACCACACCCGTCTCATCGCCGCCTCTCACACTTACCACACCTGTCTCATCGCCGCCCCTCACACTTACCACACCCGTCGTATCGCCGCCCCTCACTCTCAGTTCGATCGTCAACACACCTGCGCTAGAACCTTTCCCTCTTTTGAAGACTTGCAGCTGTGCGAGTGACTCTCAAATAATGTTACTCTCCACATCGAAATCAAGGACGGATTGTGTGCGGTAGATAGGGCTGCAAAAAGTTGAAATAATAATATTGAAATAATTGGCATTAAATGGAAGACTACAACTCTAAGGGTAAATAATTTTATTGGCGATGCTCAATCGCAACAGAGCTTGTGGTAAACACGCTATAGAAGAGCTTACCGTCAATTTCATTCCTAGGTACTTGGTATAACTAACTCATTCCAAAGTAGCCCCATGTAAAATTCTATTTGGTAAAGGACAAATGGGTCCGATTCTAAAGAAAATTATTTCCGAGTTTTCAGCAACGAGACAACTGTTCTGTTGTTCAACTAAAAAGCTGAAGCATTCATAAGCTCAGCAGCAGCTGTTCACTCTTCTGATAGAGTTAGTGAGGTAAAATACTGTAAAGTCAGCAGAAAACTTAGAATGCACTTGATGGCATGAATGAGTCATTCATAATATTTCGAAAAACGCAAGACTCTACACTGATCCTTGAGGAACCTAACTGATGACTCGCGGTTACAGAACAATTTAATTGGAACTCAAACACTCTCATGTAGAAGTGCTCATAAATGTCAGCAAATGGGAATATTTATCAAAGTGTCTGTACAAGAAATAAATAATTTTTCCAGACGAGAAACCTTGTAACCTCGTAACAAATGAAAGAGCTGCATTGGTTTTCGTTTCTGAGTTCGCCCACTTCACCCCATTCTTTCCTTGCTGTTGACTGTCCAAAATGCAAATGAACGAACGCACTCGGAGCCCTTTCTAGCGACCTAAATGGATTTATTTCGAGAAGATATTAATTTAAACGAACGAAAAATTTATTGTTTGTACAGAAGACTACTGTTCACTGTGAAGAACTGAAGAGAGCAATCTAGATGCGTCCTAATTGCATCTCTAAAATCCTTAAAATGTCTCTCACTGTGCACTGGGAACGCAGAGCTTTCAGAAGCACAGGTTGAAGGTACGATATTGATTGCAGTTTTCATACCGTGGGTGCTTCTCGACTGACGGAATAAGTACTTCTCTTTTCTTCTTGCCTTGTACGAGTTTCAAAATCAACTGCAGATATTGATGAAGGAATTTAAAAAAAACGATAGTTTCTTTTTCTTTGTTGACTTTGGAATCTTCCGATAAGAAATGGAAAACTCTGAGTAACGAAAACTTAGAGTGTTTTTTTTTTAGCGTGAAAAATTCAGTGCATAACAAAATATTTGAGAACAGTTCTGCAAACCTTGATGGATAGAGAAGTTCGCGTCGAATTTGTAAGTCTGGAAGCATTTTATACAAAAATATCTTATATATAACATTTCTGTAGGTTATACACCTTCGACACTTTTGGGCAATTTTGAAAACTAATTAATTCTGTTCTCTTTTTGCCTCATCTCCGTCGTAATAGTGATATATTTTTCTCAGTAGTTTACTAACTTTGGCTTTAAACGAATGATTTCTTCAATTTAACTTGGGAATTTTTTTCATTGATTATGCTGAGCTCATCATACGTAGTATTTGCGTAGGAAAAGCCTGTTTAAATGCTTTACGTTTAGATCAAATTAAAAAAATATTGATCGCTGATCATGAAAAATTCGTTCATTTTTCTTTTTATCTGTTTGAAAATTTTAGCACAGGAACATGATATAACTGTTTTTAATTCTCCTCTGTGTGAAAGCATTAATACCAGAGGGCATAGAATTCTAGAAAATCAGCTCATCAACTTTGCGTGGGATAGAATTTATGAACTATTTTCGATGTACGCGATTTTAAAGTCTGACAGGTGTCATTTTTTTGTGGATATTTTACCTGACTTACATGCTTTGATCATTTTTCTCGTCAAATTTAAGAAAAGATTTTAGCAAAATTACGAACACCTTATCAAAATCAGCTGACAAACACCATTTTGAAATATCTTGTAGTATTAGATATTCCAAGTTAAATATAAATAAAATAATTGTCCCTTGTGAAAATATAATCCATAATTTTCTACCTAAAACAGTTCGCAACAAAGGTTAGCGTACACAATCTGGCTCGATGGTGGAACACTAGTACGGTCATAGTGATCTGAAAAGAGAAACAGTGGATGAAAAATTTTACACTCAAACCGAGATGAGGCAATCGAAACCTACACAGGCAATCCAGCTATCGAAACGTCTGTTATAAGCTCTATCATCTGATAAAATGTCTTCATCAGAAAAAAACTTGGTTGGAATTCAATCTGTTCAAAACTTCCTGGTACTGTTCCCAACGAACTTTACTCATCTTGTTAATTAGGAAATAAACTTCGTTCATCTCATTCACAAATAATTGTATTTATCACTCTGTGAATTGTCGTGATGATGACGAGCCCCTTCTTAGCCAATATCGAGAAAGACTCGGTTGAACCAGACTTGATGCGTTTTCTGAGGCCGGACGGGAAGCGACGTAAGCAAATTTCATTCTTTCTTGGTCTGCGGCAGCTCTGCAATCTTGGTCAAATGCATCAAAATTCTCACAAACCCTGTAACCTGTCCACCCATTAAGCTAAATGGATTTTTTTAACATAGGCTGGGCTTTAACTTGCCTGACGAAGTTCACAGACGCAAGCTAAAAGTTTTGATTACTCCAGTGCTTAATGTTTATGCAACGAACGCTATTCGTTCATTGCCAGCTTCTTAGATGACTTATCAGAACTGACCTACTTCGAAATTGCCAACGTTTAGGGTAATCAGAATTGCCGATGTTATCAAATTTTTACGGATTAATCTGACAGACACTGCTTTCAATGGCGGTTTTCCTGTTCTTGTGATTGTTTGTCCCTCAGTCATTTAGCAAGAAGAATGAGGATGCAGGTAGGAAGTCTCCTTGTCGTCCGGTGCAGAGTGCCAATTGAATTAAAGCAAAATATTTTATTCGTGATGTCTACCGACCTGGAAAAACTACTCATTTTTAAACTGTTGAATTACGATTTACTTATCTGCTGACCTTACATATAAAACAACTAACAAAACATGCCTGTGAATTGCCCTATTCACTGAACAAACTACAACCAAATACAAAATTTTCCAAAAAAATTTATCACTTTGCTTGAATCGCAATGCTGATAGAAATATAAAAGCGAAGAAAATGCTAATAAAACTAGTCATATTTCTCAAATTGAGAAAAAACAAAATCGAAAACGTTTCGGAGTCCAGCTCCATCTTCAGTTCTGTAAAATACAAAGAATTCAAAAAAGTGCAAAAAGTACAAACATTACGAAGAATACAAGCAATACAAAAAAGTAAAAAACGAACATAATTGTAACAACAACAAGATAACTAAATGTCAGACTATGCCTAAAGACTAGCAAGAAAGTAACGAAAAAACGAAAAAATACACACTAAGAATTTACTATTTGAAGGGGGTAGGAACTAAGCATATTATTTAGGGAAGGTTTTCCTTTAAAAATATGAAGGGATTCTAAAATTCGAAGGTCAAACTCATTGGGAGCGCTATCAATGACTTTAAAATCTTCCTCACGAACTGCCTAATTGCACTGTTCAGCATGGTTGCGTACGGCTGAATGAGGAGGATGTGCAAGTAAGTTCCCGGTAAGGTGGCTCCTACCGCGGTGTTCTGCTATTCTTGTGTAAATACTGCGTGACGTCATCCCGACGTACGCCGATGTGCACTGCACACAACTATATTTATAAATGACACAAGAACGCATTAGACCAGGGATGAATTCCTTGTGCCGAAAAAAGAACCTATTTTTGCCTTATTAATCAAAATTACACGCAGGTTGATAGTAGGAAATTTGAAAGGAATTTCGGCACATAGTGTACAGTTGTGCTTAACCTAATTCACTTAACCTAGTCGCGCATCAGAACGATCAATGAATTGATGCGCTTAAGATTCGATGTAAAATTGTACAATACATGCTAATATCGGTTTTATGCAAACACTATATCCAAGAAAAAACTCATGATTTGTCTCAGTAATCGAGGTAAATTGCCCAATCAAAGTGGATCTTTTAGCAGGAATATATGTCTTGATTACCTCGTGTGATTAAAATTCCGATAGAAACGGGGATTCAAGATTCATTTTGTAAGCTGTGCAAGAAATTTTATGGTGGATATCAGCAGGGATCGAAAATATTCGACAAATTTCTGAAGGTTAGTTCTTAAAAAGCCTTCATCTTGAGACTTCAGCGATCTATCAGCCGTTCGTTAAAGTTAAAACACACATCGTTAAAATGCAATTGTGTTGAAAGAACACTTGTTGTACAAATATCTCAGTGTTTTAACTTTCGCAAGCCTCTGGCGTATCGCTTCAATAGCACCTGATTTAGTCTTAGACGCATCAGGGCATGCAAAACTTGCTAGCAAATACATTTAGCATTTTCACCAGCTCTTCACACATGCAAATAGTTTTTGAATTTCTTGTTTGTCCATGCAAACTCGCCCACTTCGACGCTTTATTTCCTTCATCGCACTTCAGTAACAGGACGCATGCTCCATCTTAACATATTAAACATTGTGCCACTAGTCACCTTCAAGAGCTGTTCTCAAGACTTGTTATCAATTGCTATGATAAAAAAGAACGCATTCAGAAAAAGTACGAGGTGTTTCACGGTTTGACTATCTCATGAATTATTGATTTAGGAAACCGGTAGAAAATTGATTGTCAACATTTTTTCACATAGAAAAATGAACTCATGCACGGTCAGAATATTTACTTCACATTCCATGGAGATTTTCAAACAAAGAAATTTTCTTACACAATATCACAAAACATATAACATGCAATAAATAACTCTCTTTAAGTTTTTTTTTGCAGAACGTGCACCACATTTTACACACAAACAAATACGGATAGGAAATTTTTGATTTGCCAAGCACTTGAATAATCGAATTTAGTAAATTAAATTGTTGAAAAGTCACTCAGTCGGTTGCTTCAACTCCAAGAAGACAAGGGAAAATGGAACTTACCTGTTCGGGTCGAGGTGATCTCACGATATCAAAACTGCAGCCATGCAACGCAATTTTATGGGCAACTGAACTTCCAAAAAGCAACGGGATATGCAAGATGCAACTGGAGATACAAGAATTTCAAATATTTCAGAGCTGCAATTATCCAGTACACTTGTTTCTTTGTCCGGTCCTTCTTTGTGGTCAGTTTCTGTAAAGCCAAACATCAAATTTTCAAAATTTCACCTGATAATTTCGACCGCCATGTTGTGTGGTGCATTGAAATGCCGTGCAGGTGCCTCCACTTACCTGCAGCGAGGGCGATCAACAGCAGAGGGAGTGGAGGGGAGGGGGAATGGAGGGAGGGGAAGAGGGAGACGTAGTAGTAAGACCAGTAATCAGAAACAAAGAATAAAAAATATACGCAGCTGTTTTATTCATTTCGAGATTTTTCATAAGCTTTGTTAAAGAAACCTTTGTGGCGACACGCAGCTAGAAATTCCAACCTTTGGAAATCAAAATGCACATCCACAGCAATGTCTCATAGTTTCAGATTTAACCGTTGAGTAACTCCCTTTGTTTAATTAGAGTAAAAATTTCCATCCATTGTGTTGAAAAAATAACATTCAATTCATCGGCTTTGTTTAAAAAGAAGTGGTTTTTGATGTTAAAATAAAAGTCAGACCAGAAAGATCCGGAGATTTGTGTACCCTGTCCGTCACATGGTACACAAATGCGATGCTTTAATTTTAAAACACTTGTTTTCTTCTGACTTCTGGTTTGTATCATTGAGAGACTGGCTATTCCTAACTACAAGTGTACAAGATAAGCCTATCGTTTAGAAGTAAATTTAAAGTAATTGTGCTTTTTTTTCAGTTACATCAATGTAAGCTTGGGGGAGATGGTATCGTGTGTAAAATTTGTAGGCGAGTGGAATCAGA
Organism: Platorchestia sp. MABIK; assembly: GCA_014220935.1. Taxonomy (NCBI): domain Eukaryota; kingdom Metazoa; phylum Arthropoda; class Malacostraca; order Amphipoda; family Talitridae; genus Platorchestia; species Platorchestia sp. MABIK. Next base: position 19,953 of record JACJUY010004116.1, on the reverse strand, counting down.
TTAATTTCATGATGACTCTACAATTTTCGCAAATAGAAAAACACTTAAAATAGTTTGAACGCATCACCGTCCGACGATGTAGGGCGTGGAGGGGTGGAAGATTTCGTGGAACCCCAAACTTCACAACCAAAATCCACTCCTACGCTACGCAACTTCTCTGAGTTCCTCATCCATTTCCAGAAAAAGAGACCCTTAGATTTGTATTTGTAAACGGAGCCTGTACATCATCGTGGATACTTCAAATAATAATCATTAAAAAGTGTTTTTAAACATTAACGATTTTAATTCTTTGAAGCGGTTTCAAATCGGTTAACACCACTATTTTTTGCTAATATAATCGATATCGCAACCGTCGTCGGCACTGACATCAGAGTGTCACCGGCGTCAGAAGACGGAAAACTTTACTACCAGAAAAGTACACATTGGGGTACGAGCTCGGCAAGAAATCTAAACTGTCTAAAGAGCTTTTGAAACAAGACCGTATAGCCCTCATGGGCGTTGATGGATTAAATTAGATTTACTTCTGATTGCTCAATTATTTTAAATCCGGAGCTTTTACCTCATGAATTAGGGAACTTTGGGCACAGTTCTTTCTTTAAAATTGCTTCGTATTTTCAATTTTGTTTTATACCGCGTTCACTATAAGCTGAACATCATCAGTTTATTTCGATCTAACTACCATAAAACAAGCAAAAAAAATGGAAAATTTCTCATTGTCCTCTTCTAAACAAATACTAAAGCTTACACTCAACAGGCTTGTAAAATTCGTTCACAATGAGAGATTAGTTCTAGTAAAGAATGTTCTGCCTAGTAAGTCAACAGATCGTGGACGTGTCAGAAGATCCATTGCTTCATGCTGTGGCAGAATTGAAAAAAAATTCACCCAGAGAATGCCAGTTGCGTAACGTACGCTATGTTTCAGTATAATCGTTCTTTATTGTTCCATGTTTAGATTCCAACCCTTAAATGCTCATGTTGTACAAACGACCGAACTATTGCACTGCCATTAATCTTTTATCATTTGCTCCCTTCGTTGATTGAAAGACTGCAAGAGTGTTGGAATTGAACGTATTTTGAATTCGGCGTGGATCGCTTGTGGTAAATAAAAGTTTAATTGTTCGAATTGTACAAATTTTCTGGTTTGAATGGGGAAACTATTTAAATTCTTTAAGTTGTTTACATTGTTTTAATTGTTTAAATTGTTCATATTGCTACAAATTGTATGAGTTGATTAAATTATTCAAAGTAATTTATCTGTTTTAAATGTTTGAAAATTTTGAAGTGTTTCTACAATTTAAATTTTTTAAATTTCCTAAATTGTTCAACTTGTTCCAATTGTTCAAATTGTTTAATTTGTTTTAAGTATTGAATTGTTAGAAAATTTAAAAATGGCTTAAGTCGTTTATATTGTTTAAATTGAATAAATTGTTTTAATTGTTTAATAGTATTAAATTGTTTAAATTGTTTGAATTTTTTAAATTGTTTAATTTATTAATTTGTTTAAATAATTTTACCTGTTCAAATAATTTGAATCATTTAAATTTGTTTAAATTGTTCATATCATTTAAATTGTTCAAATTTATTAAGTTTTTTGAATTGCTGAAGTTATTTAAATTATTTGAATTGGTTAATTTGTTTCAATTAATTAAATTGTTTTACTTGGCCAAATTGTTCAAACTAATTAAATTGTTGAAATTGGTACCAAATATCGAATTTTATGCCAAACAAATATTAACAACATCAAATTGTTGGTATTCTTGAAATTGCTTGAATTGTTCGAATTGATTTAATAATTTAATTGTTTAATTTGCCTAACAGGCATAAATTGCTGAAACTAATTAAATTACTAAAATTCTTTCAATGCAATAAAATATTTAATATGTGCAAACTGATTAAATGTGTAATTATTATTATTAAATTGAGGTAATTAAATTGTTTAAATATTTTGAAATGGCTTAAATTGCTCATATTACTTATATTGTTCAAATTGTTTAAATTCTCTAAATTTATTAATTTATATAATTTGTTTAATTTGCTGAAATTATTCAATTTGTTTAAATGGCATCAATAGTTTCGACAATTGCTCAAATTGCTTAAATAGTTTAAATCGTTTAATTGTTTAAATTGTTTTAAGTGTTCAAATTATTTAAGTTGTTTAAATTGACCTAAAAATGTAAATTGTTGTGTTAAAATTGTTTGAATTGGTCAAATTGTTTAAGTGTCTCAAATTGAGTAAAATTTACAGATTTTTTAAATATTTTAAATTGACTGGAAATATTGAATTGATCAAATTATTTAAATAGCTTAATTTTCTTAAATTGCTTACATTCCTCAAATTGCACAATTTGTTTGATATGTTCAAATTGTTTAAATTGTTTAAATTGTTTAATTTTTTTCGATTTGTTGGAATTGCATGTATTTTAAAACTTTTTCAAATTGTTAAAATTATTTAAAGCGTCAAAATTGTTTAAATTAATACAATTGTTTAATTTGTTTGAATTAATTGAAATGTTTAAATTGCGTAAATTGTTTAAATTGCGTAAATTGTTGAAATTGAATGTATTGTTAAAATTGAATATATTCTTTTTATTCCCTAATTTAATTAATTTATGTTGTGTCTAATTACCTTGAATTGTTCAAAATGTTTAAAATATTTATTTTGTTCCAGTTGTTCAAATTGATTTAAGTGCTTCAATCGTTTTGATTCAGTTACTGATATTTTTAAATGGCTAAAATTGTTTAAATTTTTTAATTATTTAGATTGTTCAAATTGCTTGACTGTTTAATTGTTTAAATTGTTTCTGGTGTTTAATTTGTACAATTTGTTTAATTTAGAAAATATGTTTAATTTGTTCAAATTGTTAAATTGTTCAAATAGTTTTTATTGTATAATTTGTTTAGTTTATTTAAATTGTTTAAATGTTCAAATTGTTAGTTTATTTAAATTGCTTAATTGTTATAATTGTTTGAATGGTTCAAATTGTTTATATTGTTCGAATTCTTTGAATTGTCTAAATTTGTAAAACATTGCAGCAGTTGGTGCAGCTGTGCTGGCTCAGCGACGGACGACGCTGCGTCATGTTGTTAGTCGGCTGATTTTGTTCCTTGTTAAGTCTGGTGTTCATGGCAGCCGATTTATTTGAATGTTAAAACTCAAAAAATTTGTATTTAGGTCCAGGAATATCATCCTGGATTTTTTTTAGCCCAACATTCGCTAGCTCATAAGCTTGCTTAACTTTAATTGCGTAGAAAAAATTCACACACGGTTTGTTTTGGAAATAAGAAGCGCTTGATAAAGTTTCAGATCGAATGGGAGTTTGGTGATCAGTCATTTTGAATTTCAGTGAATACGATCGAACTACCAGCTGAGCGTCTCGATGCTACGTAACGTGTCGGGCAGAATTAAATTTTAATCTGAGCGGAGAATGCCAGTTACGCAAAGAACGATACGTTTCAGTATAATCATTCTTTATTGCTCCGTGATTTAAAGCAACTCTTCAATATTCACGTTGAACAAACAACCGAATTTTTATGCTGTCTTCATTCCTTTATCATTTGTTCCCATTGTTGATTCAAAGGCTGTGACAGTGCTGGAATTGGACGTATTTTGATGTGGACTTGTATCCATTGTGGTAAATAAATTGTTCAAAGGGTTAAAATTATTTAAATTGCTTAAATTGTTCTAATTGATTACATTTTTTAAACTGTTTAAATTGTGTAGATTTTTAAAACAGTAAATATTTTATGTATTGGTTAAAGTGTTCAAATTGACTTGTTGGAGTCGGACGGTGGTTGCCACTTACAAGAACAGGTGCGCGACGGTGCTGGTTGGGACGCCCGAGCTGAGAGCGGCGCTGTGGGTGGGTTGTGGGTTGCCCACTCAGCAGAGTAGGTGTTCCAGTTGCTCAAATGTGAGTGTTAATTTTGAAACAGTTCTAAAAATATTAACTATGAAATTCTTTAATTAATTAATTATAGATTTATGTTACGTGGCTACACTACGGTTAGGTATAATCATTCCAAAATTTTTGACGAAAGTATTCTTAAAAATGTGCAAATTACAAATGATTATTATTTTATTCAGTAATTTTTCAAGTTTAATGAACACAATCTCAGTGGTTTATTTTTCATTTACTCGCGGAGATACGACCTGATTTTAGTTTCATATTTTTATGCATTCAAGTAATTACTTGGCTGTGATTTCCTAAGTCATCCTGTAAAATACCGTATAGATTCCACTCGAATAAGTTCCCGTATGCCACTCGAATAAGTTACCGTATGCCACTCGAATGAGTTACCGTATGCCACTCGAATGAGTTACCGTATACCACTCGAATAAGTTACCGTATACCACTTGAATAAGTTACCGAATACCACTCGAATGAGTTACCGTATACCACTCGAATAAGTTACCGAATACCACTCGAATAAGTTACCGAATACCACTCGAATAAGTTACCGAATACCACTCGAATAAGTTACCGAATACCACTCGAATAAGTTACCGAATACCACTCGAATAAGTTACCGAACACCACTCGAATGAGTCACCGTATACCACTCGAATAAGTTACCGTATGCCACTCGAAAACATCCCAGCAAAGTTTGTCGCGTCCGGCGATGTTCCAAGGAGAGGCGACAGTATCACGTCCTCCCTGAAGAGGCTGCTCGGGAGAGCAACTGCCTCTCAAGTTTCTACCATCTCATCCCAAACTTTCCTTGACTCAACTTCCTACTTCAGTTTAGGTAAAATTGATTTGTAATGTTGACTGAATATTTTCATATTTTCCATTTCGACGCAGAATTAATTTCTTCTCTTATAAAATTCCTCAATACCCTCGTCTTTGAGTACAAAAGAGTGAAAATGGAGAAAATTTTTCCAAATTCAACGTATTCGAGAAGAGGTAAGGATTGAAGTGAAAACTGTACAACCTGTTCTCATTAATAGCATTATACTTGTTTTAAAAATATTGTGCGTGTTTGAGTGAGTCATCAAATAGCACTAAGCCAATCTATTCGATTTCATGATACAAGCGTCGCGTTAAACTAATTTACTCGCGTACGTTTGTGAACAACATCTGATTAGCTGTAACGAAAGCCAAATAAATTTTTAATTTCAAATTTTATTTACCTTATAATACATCGTATTTTTCTTTTGCTGTATCTTATTTCCTTTAATTTATTTTATGTCATGCACAGGAGCATCATGCTAGCACAGGAGCATCATGCTAGCACAGGAGCATCATGCTAGCACAGGAGCATCATGCTAGCACAGGAGCATCATAAAACTGTTTTTAATTCTCATCTGTGTGAAAATATTAATACCAGAGGGCATATAATTCTAGAAAATCAGCTCATCAACTTTGTGTGGGATGGAATTCATGTACCATTTTCTACATTCTCGATTGTAATGTCTGAGAGGAATCATTTTTTGTGGATGTTTTTAACATGACTTACATCCTTTGATCATTTTTCTCGTCAAATTTAAGAAATGATTTTAGCAAAATTACGAACACCTGAGCAAAATCTGCTGAAAAACATAATTTTGAAATATCTTGCACAATCAGATATTCGAAGATGAATATAAACAAAATAGTTGTCCCGTATGATAATATAATCCATAATTTCCTACCTAAATCAGTTCGCTACAAAGGTTAGCGTTCACATTCTGGCTCGATGGTGGAACACTAGTACGGTCAAAATGATCTAGAAAGAGAAACAATGGATGAAAAATTTTACACTAATACCGACAAGAGGCAATCAAAGCGTAAAGAGGCAATCCAGTGATCGAAACGTCTGTTATAAGCTCTATCATCTGATAAATTGTTTTCATCAGAAAAAACACGGTTGGTACTCAATCTGTTCAAAACTTTCTGGCACTGCTCCCAACGCACTTCATTCATGTTTTTAATTAGGAAATAAACTTCGTTCATCTCATTCACAAATAATTGTCATTGGTCGCTGTGTGAATTGTCGTGATGATGACGAGCCTCTTCTTAGCCAACATCGATCATAACTCGGTTGAATTAACCTGGTTGCATTTTCTGAGCCAGGCTGGAAAGCGACATTAACAAATTTCATTCTATCTTAGCGTACAGTAGCAATCTTGGTTCTTAATAATGTTTACGGAGCAAACTGTATATTTTGATTGCAGGCTTCACATATAACTTATCACAACTTAAATACATCGGTGTTGCCAACGTTTAGGGTAATCAGAATTGCCGATGTTATCAAATTTGGATGGATTAATCTGAAAGACCCTATTTTCAATGACGGTTTTCCTATTCATGTGATTGTTTTTGTCACTCAGTCATTTAGCAAGAAGAATGAAGACACAGGTAGGGAGTCTCCTTGTCGTCCGGTGTCGAGTGCCAATTGTATTAAAGCAAAATATTTTATTTGTAAAGTCTACCGACTGAGAAAAACAATTCATTTTTAAACTGTTGAATTACGATTTACTTATCTGCTGACCTTACATATAAAACAACTAACAAAACATGCCTGTGAATCGCCCCATTCACTGAACAAACTACAACCAAATACAAAATTTTCCAATTTTATTCGAAATAGGTTATAGGATTGAAAGCAAAAACTTCTTTTCATCTGCTTTATTCACTCAGAATATTATCAATGTTGTTAAAAGTAAAGTGTTAGGTTTTCACAAGTTCTCATTTACCAAATTCCTTTTAAATTTTCCATGAACCGACGCGGAATCCACTTGATACAGAGGACTGAACTAAAGAAAGTTCAACGGCAGTAATTCGCACACTTTTCTCTGCATCACGGATTGACGAGCGGTGTTTTTCTATTTTTCCCCTACCCACATACTTCGTTTTGTTGTGTTTTGTGGCAGTCGTGCAGAACGTCACTCAGTTGCTCAACGTAATGTGAAGGTGTCATGACTACAAAACTTCTACGCCCAAGTTGGAGCGTAATGAATGTGTTTTTCCATTTAGAACTCTGGAAACTCAGCCCGGGTAAAAATTATTATGACCCAAGAATATAATTGAAAATTTAGAATTTAGTGTAATGAGTTTTGTCAATCGAGGAGCCCTGAAAATAATTTTTCCCGTAATTCCCATATTCGAGGCTTATAAAAGAATACATTTTTTAAAGTTTCAACATATATTCATAAACCAATAGAAGNATTGGTTTATGAATATATGTTGAAACTTTAAAAAATGTATTCTTTTATAAGCCTCGAATATGTGAATTACGGCAAAAATGATTTTCAGGGCTCCTCGATTGACAAAACCCATTACACTAAATTCCAAATTTTCAATTATATTCTTAGGTCATTATAATTTTTACCCGGGCTGAGTTTCCAGAGTTCTAAATGGAAAAACACATTCATTATGCTCAAACTTGGGCGTAGAAGTTTTGTAGTTATGACACCTTCACATAACGTTGAGCAACTGAGTGACGTTCTACACGATTGCTGCAAAACACAACAAAACGTTGCATGTAGGTAGGGGAAAAATAGAAAACCACCGCTCGTCAATCCGCGATGCTGAGAAAAGTGTGCGAATTACTACCGTTGAACTTTCTTTAGTTCAGTCCTCTTCATCAAGTGGATTCCGCGTCGGTTCATAGAAAATTCAAAGGTTATTTGGTAAATGAAAGCTTGTGAAAACCAAACACTTTACTTTTAATAACAACGATAACATTCTGAATGAATAAAGCATAAGAAAAAAATTCTTTTGCTTTCTATCCAATTACCTACTTCGAAGAACATTGGGAAATTTTATATTTGGTTGTAGTTTTTTCAGTGAATGGGGCAATTCACAGGCATGTTTTGTTAGTTGTTTTATATGTAAGGTCAGCAGATAACTAAATCGTAATGCAACAGTTTAAAAATGAATAGTTTTTCTCAGTCGGTAAGCTTAACAAATAAAATATTTTGCTTTAATACAATTGGCACTCGACACCGGACGACAATGAGACTCTCTACCTGTGTCTTCATTCTTCTTGCTAAATGACTGAGGGACAAAAAACAATCACAAGAATAGGAAAACCGTCATTGAAAATAGGGTCTTTCAGATTAATCCATCCAAATTTGATAACATCGGCAATTTTGATTCCCCTAAACGTTGGCAACACCGAAGTATTTCAGTTGTGATAAGTTATATGTGAAGCCTGCAATGAAAATATACAGTTTGTTCCATCAACATTATTAAGGGACCAAGATTGCTACTGTACGCTAAGATAGAATGAAATTTGTTAATGTCGCTTTCAAGCCGGGCTCAGAAAACGCATCAAGGCTGGTTCAACCGAGTTATGATCGATATTGGCTAAGAAGAGGCTCGTCATCATCACGACAATTCACAAAGCGATCAATGACAATTATTTGTGAATAAGATGAACGAAGTTTTTTTCCTAATTAGAAACATGAATGAAGTTCTTTTGGAGCAGTGCCAGAAAGTTTTCAACAGATTGAGATTGTTTTTTCTGATGAAAACAATTTATCAGATGATAGAGCTTATAACAGACGTTTCGATCACTGGATTGCCTCTTTACGTTTTGATTGCCTCTTGTCGGTATTAGTGCAAAATTTTTCATCCGTTGTTTCTCTTTCTAGATCATTTTGACCGTACTAGTGTTCCACC
>JACJUY010004115.1:91459-117477 GCA_014220935.1 Platorchestia sp. MABIK | reverse complement strand
ACCACGTACAGTTCCCTTAAGACGCCAGGGTTGACGTGGCTCCCGCAGAGAGGGGGTGATATGGGGGTTTTAGCTTTTAAGCGACGCTTCTCGCTCATTTACTATTGCTGATAAATGTGCGGCTTTGCAGTGCAGGTGTTCGTGCTTCAAGTTTCAGCCTCATTAATTCTCGTCGTCGCTTGTTTGTGTTCCTTCCACTCAATTTTACAAACGTGGAACCCAGCGCGGAAATGAAATTACTTTTGCAGACAGAATCGCGTTCCTCTTAAACGGTTTCCTGACTTGAGTGGCTTTTTGTGGGAAATTGTATTAGCAGTTTTGGCTGATACCACCGCTGTTGTTTTGGCTTTTAATGTCAATTTCATTAGAAAACTAAAATTTCTATTTAAAAAAAAATTAAATAATTAATAAAGTGAACAAAAAGAGAGCATAAAATGCCTTGTTTGTTACTATAAAATGCGAGTTCTTATACATCCGGGAGGAAACTGAAAATTTTGGAGATGTAACCGACCGGTCCTTGATTTCAAGGTAACTCTCCCTTCCTCACTCTCCATGCATTTGAAACTTTCGCTTCTAAAAAAATTGTGAAAAATCTCGTTAACGTTTTCCTCTAAATATACAATAATGAGCTTAGTGAGTTTTTATTCTAGGCTATTGTGTTTTGAATCGAAGCAAATGCAACTGACATTTTTGTACTCTAATAATGAAAACAGTACACTAGTTACTTTGTCCTGTGTTGCTTACTCTGCCATTTATAAACAATAACCTGATCTTTTTCTTCTGATGAGATGACGAACATTTAACAAAAAAGAAAGCAACGCATAAAGCGAGAAAGTTTTCAGTTCTCTCGTTACCGGAGTCGCATACTCATTACATTTTACGGAAGTTCGAACCCATCCCTTACACCTTCTATCAGTCAGTTGGCATCCCGGTGTCTTCGCCAGCATCAGTAAAGCTTTTCAGTTATTAGGTTGTATTATTTAGCATCATGATGAAGGGCTTCCGAAAATGTGGGCTTGAGAATTCACGGCAACATTTGTGACGACTCAAGAAAATTATTTGAAAAAGGGAATCAAACATTAAATCAGCCTAAACGGATTAATTATTTAAACGAATAAAAACTGGAAATCATTTTGTCCTTATCTAAACTCATATTCTGTGTTGTTCATGAATATTTATCTCATTAACCTTCGAGTGAATGAACTTCTTGCGGAGTTGCTTTACTTCCAAAGAATAAGACACGAAAATAATTATTTGTTTACGACTTTAATAACAGGAATAAATTTCCCTCATTCAACCTGTACCTTATTGTTCCATCTGCATTGTTGCGCGTTGTCATCTATCGCGGTTTCCCTGATATTTGTATTGTATTCAAGAACCACACAAGTTTCTCGAGCATTTACATTGTTCAATTAATGAAGTGACTCACAGTCTTGTACGCCACATGAGGCATCATTTGCAGTGACATGGCGCTTTGTGTGTTGATAACAAGCGCCTGCAGCGCCACCGCGCTGGAGCTTCGTTGGTACGGGAATTAAAAGAATCAATGTTCATGGAGGTTTGTTAGGCAGAGTACAAGGGATGGTCACCTTATTTTGGAGGATATGCTTACTCTATATCATCTTGGTGTTTTGTGAGTCATCAATGTCCTGTGGGGCCTTCACGGCAACATCCAGTGAGGCCTCAATGTCCAATGTAGCTTCCACCGCCACGTCCCGTGAGGAGTCGATGTCTTGTGAGGCCTCGATATAATGTGAAGCTTTCACCACTATTTAATAAGGCCTCAATGTGTTGAGAGGCGTCAATTTCCTGTGAGGCTTCGATGTCTTGTGAGGCCTTCACAGCAATCCCAACACAAAATCAAGTTCCAAATTCGACATAATTTACTCAATGACTGAAGTGCCAACGACCATCTTTGCTTAAAATTGTCGTAGGAAATGTCATGTGAGTGTGTTCGAATTTTCCGGCAACATTTATTAAATAAAATCCGCGGTGCTCATTTGCATGTAAGAAAGAATCTTTTGAATACGCATCATTGAAGGCGATGATTCTCACTTCCAACTATCGCAAACTAATTTTGGAGTAAGCTTCTCATTTTTGTGGCGTGTTTTAGAATTTTTTTCTTAGCTGTGGGTAGTTACACGACGATCTTAAAAATTGAGCTTTAATTGTTGTAGGGTGTTTTCAATGTTAAATTCGAAGTTCTAACTTCAGACATTTTGCGAATAATCAGGAACCAAGGCTACTCTAAATGCTAAAGTTTGTATCATAATCTAATTTTCTCACATCGGATGCTTATTTTGGTACCATCACCACACTCTGCACAACACATGCAATCGTTTACTCATCTCCTAAGCAATGTTTTCCGAAGCTGCACTCTTGAAACTCAACCATAGCTCATCTTTTAATGCATTCTGATGGCTCTCCTGGAGAGAAATAAGCACCATCATGCTAGAGAATACATCCAGCCGAATAAAAAACACCGCGCTTCCGACACTCTTCTCTTCTGTCCTTCGAAGCACCGTAGAAAATGCAACATAAATCCGAATGTTTTTCGACTCAGGTGTTGTTTGCCAAGGCCGAGACTGCAGAGGAGCTGCTGTTTTCTTCAGTGAGGCTCAAAATGACACACCTCCGTGTATTGGGGAGCTGTGATCAGTGACGGTTCGTGCCGCAACAGTTCTGAAGGCAAACATCAATGACAGTGCTACATTCCAACAGAAATCTGATGTAAAGAAAACCAGAAAAAATTACACTTTCCAACGGGTGCTTGATGTTACGAAAACTGGAAAAAGTTGTAGCCTCTAGCGAGGTGTTGAAAAAGATCTCTACTCACACCCACATGCTCAGATTCTAGTACTCTTCTCAAAAAGAGTTAAGTCTCCCCGAAAAAAGTTATGTCATGAACATTTGAATAAATTGCACCCGGTTACATTCGAAAGTTAGATTCAAATTTACATACGAGGAATGAATATGCTTTGCTATCATGGTTACATCATTTAACTTTCTGATTACTGAGGGTGGAAAATTATTTCATTCACCAAATTTGAATGACACTTGATCCTCCTCTCAAAATGATTTTGTTTTAAATTTCCATTTCAATTCCTCTTTCAATTTTTTCCCTTCAAATCTGCTATCATAATATATTTGTTAAAGAAGTGAGTTTCAGTGTCATTTGTCTCGTCGCGTGTGAAAGTCCTACTCTCAAAAAAAGGAATAATCGGCGCAGAAGTGCCCGGTACAATCTAAGAGTGGCTTAGAGCAGGTGCCCTTTAACACCGTCTCACCTAGGAAGCAGACGCAGGAATTGGTTCATCGCCCCGTAGAAATGAACCCAATCCATTGGTGGTGCTGTAGCTTACGCTACAGCACCTCCTTTCACTATCCTGCTGGAGACAGACCTTTAGTATAGGCCGACACGTGCTCTTGGAATGAATACTTATGGCATGCGTGGCCTGAAGAACGTGACTTATTTTACCCTCTCCTTCTTAACTGGTTCAGTGCAAAGTATATCAATGATGTGAAATAAACTGAACGCAACTTTATGCTGTGAGTCTCATGTACTTTTTTGTGGTTTCTGAAAGATTAATTAATTTCTGTAAGTGCAAAACTTTCGCAAGGCCTTCAATGGATCTTACATTATTTGAGCTGTCCAGTTCTATGCGAACTTTATGTCCCTTCTCCTAATTGCTAATGTGCAAGACACACGCACATTGCACGACATCATTTCCCTAACATGCCTCTTACAATTAGCTCCACAATTCATGTAGGTCAGAAATGACTAAACGACGCGTCCAACAAAGCGCACGCCCTCTGAAAAGTTCATCGCCCTAATAAATGAGTGACATCCGAGGACAACTCCACTGCATCCTCATCATGGCAAAGAATGGGATGCAAGCACACGCTTGTGATAGCCGTCGTTTTCTCTCGTCCTCGCCCGTCGGAGCAGTACACGAGTTGACCCTGATAGCTGTTGCACGCGTTAACTTTATCAGCATGGCCTACATAGATGGCTACGTCTGAGTGACACTGTGTGATGAGCCTTGACACTGCCAAAACTTCAGCCCTCAGATTACATCTCATACGTCATTCGCTACGTATAGATCAAAGTAATGAGGGATTGCATCTCGGAGCATCAAAAGACAGCTGTGTACTGTAACTCAGACCAACATCGCTGCGCATCTTCATGGGAACTGCGCATTTTTCCTGTATAAAAACACTCGTTTGATTCATCCAAGGCACGCACTTTTTGTGGTCTAGAGAGTATAGTACCGTTTTTAAGCTATGTCTTTTTTGGTACGATGCAGTACTCGTCTTCTCCATGTGCAAATTTTTTCAACTGTTGTCAGTCTAAAAGCTGTTTGGCTTACAAACATCATCTTTGTAAACAATTTACTGTGAAAATATTTTCTAGAGTTTTTGTTAAAGAGCTGTGTTTTTATTTCGGGCATTGTGCTGGTAGTTTTCACTTGATGGTAAGTCCTGGGTCATGAACATCCGTGTTCAGTAGATAAATTTAATGTTATCTACTGCCATTGAATGAGATCTGCATAAGAGAAATTCTGCATGAAATATTCAGAGGAAGACCATTTCCCATAACAGCTAAAAACTAAGCATCCACCCTTGCACGACGGCTGGTGTGAGGCCTACACAGACGTCTGCAGTCGTTCTTGCTCCGACCAAGTTTTTGTCTCACAATTTAAACGTCTAGAGTCTTGTCGTTCAAATTTTATCACGTTGACCAAATATTTAGAGATTAAAATTATGCAGCATGAGACACCTCATTTGGCTATCACTCATAGATTTTTGTTACATTGAAAGTATTCTTAAGATTCAAGTATGTAGGTCAATTAAGCAACCAAACATACGAGTAAATTTGAGCATCTAATTTAAAGCTTGACATTTTCAAGATAAAAAGTCTAAACCAGATGCAAGAGTAGTTCAAGTTAAGTCTTTATCGTACGGATTGGTACATAATTTTGTGCCGGCAATGAACTTTCATCTATATTAAAAACATTTTATCAACACTCTCATTCGGCTAACATATTCTTAAGAGCATTCAAATTACGCTCATGAACTCTTTTTTTTATTATTGGATGATTTTTCACGAAATGTTCCAGATCATTCGTGAACAATCAAATCCCTTCACATCAGCGGCAAACGCGGTGACTGAATCCCGTACTATTAGGCAGAAGTCATCTTTTAAGAGACGAACAATTTGCTTAGGTTGCTTTACGGCAACGTCTCATTCACCTAATCAAATTGCGTCCGCTGCTTTGGAGAATTTGTCTACTATATACGAGGTCGCCTATATACACTATGAACGAGACTATGTTTAATCCAGCTCGAGCTTAACGTTCAGTCCCATACCGATATGTGGTTGTACTTGCACACAATAAACATGCTAAGCTTAGCACAGGACTCTACTGAGGACTCCAGAGTACCCATGCTGCACACACTCGACCCTGTGTGGCAGCGTGGCCTTGACAAGTGAGAGGGTCACCAGCTCGGTTACCTGCGCTGCTTTGGCACCACACGGGCTTTCAGATGGTCAAGGAAATCGACTCCTCATTTCAAATTGTTGTCATTACGTTTCTCGTAATAATAAGAGTATGATCTCCACTTATTTTATTGAGGCTAACAATTTTTCTAAGAAACTCACTAGTCAGCCAAGTGCTCAGAGAAGGGCTACGGCTGCTGTTGTTCATGGATCATTTTAAGAATTTCAAAGCATCATCATGAATCTATTGATATTCATTGTCAATCTGTTTTGAGATAATTTGCATGAGTGTGTCGTCGCATGAATGCTTCCTTCCACTTGACAGAGCTCAGAGCTCTCCAGAAAATAAAATCAAAGTTTGAATTTTGTTCCCCAGCTGTGCTTCAACACTGCTGGTTAGTTCGTCTTCGTGCCGCGACTGCGTTTTCATTTGTTGTGTTTATTTCTTTTCCAGAGTCAGTGACCATCTTGTAATGAGATATTAAAACACTTATCGTACTGTTGTACTATTATTTGCATTGTTTAGACATTACTACCAGTACACGCTAATAATATCAATATTACTCAAGTAGACCACTTACGAGCTTATGAATTTTTACACACATTTTATTCATTTATGCATGTCTCATACAACATATTCATGTGTCATTAATTTGATGTTTTTTCCAAAGCTTTTTTAAAATTTCAATGGAGATGGTGTAACCTAAACTCCTTCGAACACCTGCACTGTGTGAAAGTGTTGCACCACATCCAACAAACGCGTTTTTTACATGACAGGTGCCGTGTAAATTCTATGCTATTTTTAGGTCGAAGCATTTATTCAATGGCACTTCTTTGAGCCACAGTTGCTACGTTCAGTCAGCACATCGACATCAGTGCCAGGTCCGATATCGGTGTCTGTATACGTCTGCACTGTATGAGCATAAGCTTCAGAGTTACACGTTTGTTGTGACTGCCACTTGTGTGCGTTGCTTGCTTTGCTTTACCCGGTCATAAAGTTTCCGTGTATACTTTTCTTTGTCTTATAAAAAAAGACAAGAAACATAAAAGCATTGAACTATCCTGAATGAAGAGCCACGATAATTGTTCAACACACATGAAAAAAGGTTAAACACTCAAGTGTTTGTTTGTACGTTTATGGAGAGAATCATTTGTTTTTTGCCCGTTCTAACATCATTTCATCGTTTTTTTCATAATGGTTTAGACTTCATTCCTTCGATTCATTTCATGCATAGCACGCTGCGTTAACGTAGCATATGATTTGATAGCTTGTTGTTGGCTTACCGGAAAATAAGGCCCACCCTGCATGCATGATCAAGCAGCTCCATGTAAAATCCTCTCATAAAGTACGTACCCAACGCTTACAATTTGTAGACTGTGAGAAATAGGCGCCATTGTCGAGGTTGACCTTACTTGGGTCATTTGTGCAGCTGTGCTCGACCACTTAATGTTGTGACAAACGTTGTAGTTTTTCTGAATATTTGTTCCATTGTTTTGTGCGATGATTTTTAACCACATATTAACGACGTTTCATCGATACGTTAAAGAAGTACTTTTAGGACCAAAACTCACTCTTTGCATGAATGAAGAAATGACCTCATTGCTGGTGTAGATGGAAGAAAATGATTAAAAATTAGCCTATTAAATCTTGCAGCGGTGATCGGGGTGCGCCGTACTCAAATGTGTATGGCAGTGCCGGAACTGAGCAATGGCTTAGCAAAAATGTCCGGTTGACTCCTATAGGTGCCGTGAAAGATACTATACAGATGATGAAGAAGAATAAGGTTGCCTAGTACACTGCATCTAAAAACAAGCCATGAGACGTAATCCCAAGTTTTGATGCTAGAGGGCATGTCTGAGCGCTGTATCTGTGGGATCACGATCGAGAGGTTACCGAGAATTAACCAAGAGTCTTCGTCTGTGTGCAGTTAGAGGCTTAACTCTTTCGAGTCGGCTTTCACGAAATTGATTTAAACAGATAAAAATACATGCTTCAGCTCCATTACAAATATGGAAACAGATTAAGCAAAAGAAATTATTTATTTTACATATATTATAAGAATTATAGCATTATCACACTGGTGTCCCAGCAGACATGTTAGTTTATGTTAACTGGGATGATTTTTCCCAGTAGACAGCCACTAACAAAAGGGTTCGAACAATCTTGAATGTATGTATACTTTATAGTAATACAATCAGAATTTTACCCAGTAGAAAAAATCCATAAAAAATCTGAAAGAATATCTGTAAAAAATGACTTCGACAGCGGTAGCGGGTTAACTGGGCGCAATTGCTCTGTGAAATTATGCATTAGATAGCAGAAAAGTGGCACGAGTAGTTGCTGAGTCTATAATAACTGTTTGTTTAGATATAGTAGAGTTCGTTTCTGGGGCACCCTCTGGGACACATATGTCCCAGCAGACTCGAAAGTGTTAACCCCTCACTGTTGCTAAGGAGCAAGATCTTCACAACCGAGAATTCAGCTTCTGAAGCCGCTGCGCACATCCGTCTTTGCCAGCTTTAGATACACGGAAAATTTGATGGGCTCAATTAAGATGTGCAGGATATGCTCGTGACGGTGCATGAATACGGTCAGTATCAAACAGAAGCTACGTTTTCGGTCATTTCCGCAGGATCTTGCAATTATACTTTATTTATGTTCCTGCATTGTGTAATAATAAAATAGAGAACATAAGTTCTGTGGGTCTAGCAAATATAAAATCGCATTCTATTCACCCAACCATGGAAATGAAACTCAGTAGAGTGAACTGTTCTGTATTACAATAACTCTTTGGTTGAGTCAATCTCAAGTACAAAAAAGTAATCTAACGTTCAAATATAAGGAAAACTTGTTTTTGTATCCCATGCATCAGGAGGGCTAGAGCGAAATGTCTCTAGTACTTCTTACTCAGTACTTCTCACTAGTAGATCTACTTACCACGGAGTCGGACAGCTATGCAATGTGGACGCTGGCCCAGCTCCTCCAGCAATGCTTGGAGATGGTACGCTTGACATCTAAACCATACATTTTAAACAATTTATTTACCGCAAGTGATACAGTAGCAGATTGTTCCTGAAGTCTAGTACAATGGACACGTATAAGTATAGCTACTTGTGGGCCCAAGTAAGTTCAGCGACTTCTATAGCATCCTACCATCAACGCTATTTTAAAGTTGACGTGATACCAAGACACAAGACCCGTAAGTGAGGCGGAGTAAGTTCCTAAAGGAGTGATGGGGAGTTTATGGTTCATTCTGCAATGAAACCAACAGCGTTGAATTTCCTGACTTACGAAATGATTAAGCCCGCTGAACTCACATCATGAAAGAGTAAACCATGGGCTTGCCTGTGCAAAATGAGGTTAAGGTTATCGTGTAAAATTATCCAATATTATGGGAAATGGGATTGTTCATCAACAATTCTGAGATCACTGTAAAAAAATGAGACTGAGTTGTAGCAATTGATGAAAAATGAAATAATCTGGTAGTTAAAGGAGTTGAAATGCAATGCACGTATTCATTCATTCATTCAATGCACGTAGCTAGAAGTGTTGAAATGTATTGCACGAATTCATCGATTTTATCTCAACCGCCCATCACTCATCACTCATTTATGATAAGGTGATGAGAAAAGCTTAACTATCACTAATTCAGAAAAATAATATGTCTTACAATACACGCTCAACAAAAGAAACTTGAGAAGACCTCAGCAGTCTTTGTCACGCTCGCTGCACCGACACAGTGCGCCGTGTCGTTGCTCGACTCTCTCGCAGTTCACAGGGAAAACCCCCTGTATTGCTCTCTCAGTTTTCCTTGAGAGCGTTAAGACTGTGTGCGAATATAGTTTCGAAATCAATTGCTTCAGGATAAGGTACTTCTTTTCTTTGTTGTTCCCCCGATCTTTGCGACCGTCCAGACTGTGTGAGAACATGTTTCTCAAACTAATCGGCATAATACGGTACTTCTTCGTTGGTCCCCCGATCGTTGCGACCGTCCAGGCCGCGTGAGAACATTTTTCCAAAACTTCGGCATCAGGATCCGATACTTCTTCGTTGATTCCCCGATCTTTGCGATCGTCCAAGCCGCTTGAGAACGTGTTTCCAAAACTAATCGGCATAAGAGTACGATACGATACTTCTTTGTTGGTCACCAGATGACTACAACGCGGATGTCCATCAAAATTTTCCACACATTCCGGATTTCCGTGCCATGGTCATCAGAAGGTCACCTGCGCGTGTGGCCGGAGACAGACGGACGTCACCACGAACAACAACGCGTGCGTGACGCTGAGAAAGCAAGATGTAATGCTTCTCGATTGGTTAGTGTTAAGTGAAGCGCAGCCAGCGACGGGTGCCGTGATCATTCTTTGCTAATTTTGTAAGGTAGCACGTGTTTCACAGCATTCCTTTTAGCCAAATTCTTCATATTCACAGCCAAAACAATCCGTTTATGGGTCGTTATCGCCATCGGTATCAGTATCGGTATCAATGCCGATGTCGATGCCAGGATCGCATTAGCGTCAATATTTGTATCGTTACCGAAATCCGTATTAGCATTTATATCGAAAACCGTATCGCCTTAGAGTAGTTTAACAACATTAGCTTATAAATTTTCCTTTTCCCACGAATTTTTCATTATTAATTATAGTCGCTAAACTTCAAATAGTTTTTTAATGTAGTGATATATTGATGATTCAATTTTATAATTAGTATATACATAAAATGACTGAAATGATGATTAAAAAAATTAAGAAAGTTTATGGACCAATTGATTCCTCGTCTTAATAACATACATGTTTTTTTGAGTGAAACTATAATCGATGTCAAAAAATGAATTTGCATCCTGTAAACATTGCATTTTTACTCCTGCATGTTCTGCATGAGCGCTGTTCGTATCCTTAAATTAAAATCTCTGAAATATTTCCGTGTAATTATGTGAAATTTTGTTTTGGAAATTTGGACGACTTGACCGTAAAATGTTGTAATAAAATTCAATGCGTTTGTCAGAATCACACATGCGTATTTTACATACCATAGTGGCGCGCTAGCTTCCTTTTTTTCATACCATCGTGACAAAATAGCGTATTATCGAGGCATAATTGCGTATTTTACGCACCATCGTGCCATAATTGAGAACATATAAAGACTCCTCATAGGTCTGCGTAGGTCCACAGGTCTACCCACTGTGCTCCACAGCCGTGAACACCTCGAACCTCTTCCTGGTATGAGCTGCTTATCGCTGCGGATTGTGACGTTTAATGGGGGTGCTCTGAGCCTTATCTGTTTGTGAGCTTGATTACTTCGTCTGTTACCCATCAAGTTGCTGCTGTACCGCATTCATATCACATGGTGGTGTCGTTGTTCTACCTCCATAACACTTCGTGGTGCTGCACCACCTCCGTCACACCCCGTGGTGCAACAGCACGTCTGTAACACTTCGTGGTGCTGCACCACCTCTACCACACCCAGTGGTGCAACAGCACGTCTGTAACACTTCGTGTGGTTGCACCACTAATCCAATCTTATCTCTGTCAGTAGAAGTATGATACCTCGTGATGACCAGAGAAGCTGATAAGTGACGGCTTACTATCCATAATAACATTAGAACCATCACACGAAGCAATTTAGGATTCAACAAATTGTAGGCTACCATCTTACAGCATGCAGCTCTTCTTTTAGACAGAATGAACCTGAAATAATAGATTTTTTTGAAGTGAGCGTCTCAAACAACAACCAGCTCATTTGTAATTGACGAATGCAGAGCAACACAGCACTTAACAGATTTCATTGCCGTTATGTTCCGATAGCTATAATTTATTTATCAATTGACATTAAGAAGTGTCTTTGTGCGCAGCAAATTGCTCGTGGGGCATAAAGCGCACAGCTAATCATCAGGTTCGTCTGAGACGAGATAAGAGTAAGTGAGCGTCGTATCAGTGGTGCAAATAAGCCTGACGCGCGAGGCACCCCCGATGTGTCAATAGTGTGCGCACATCGGACAGCAAATCGCGGCAGCGCACGGTGTCGTCAAGCTAAAAATCTTGTTACGCAACTCGTCTCCCAGGCCAGTGTACCATGACAGGTTAACTTCACGAGCAATTTGGCTTAGAGACAGAATGAAATTGTTGTTATGGTAATTGTATGTGAGAAAAATATCCAAAATTCGCTCGTAAGATGTTCACAATGACGACTTTTTTGATTCGCCAATCCAAGAGCTATTCATTGAGATAAAGAGAGAATAACTATTTTGCTGTCAGCGCTCCTCATTAGCGAAATTAGTTTGACTCAAAACATTCTATAATTTGTTGGCTGAGGTAGCATGTTCTCTTGAACGTGGCATTGTTTCTTGTTTGTTTACCCAGAACATTAAAGCACTGAGTGACAGTTAGGTTAGCACAAGTCTTATTTTACATTTAGGAAGTTCTCAGAATTAGTGGTTGGGAGACTACCAGCGGTTCTGAAGACCAGTGGCTGTGTATACCAGCGGTTCTGATGATCAGCAGTTCTAAAGGCCGACGGTTATAAAAACAGATGTTATTTTATGCAAAATAGTTTTGACGTTTACGACTCTAGGTATTCATAAGTGGCATCTGAAATCCATCATTTCCTTACAGTAATTTGAAGCACAGAATTATGTTTGCCATGTTTACAGGATCCGCGACACTTTTTATGTGTCAAAAACGTTGCGACGTTTTTGTAAAGAGCTCAACTGTGCAAGATGGAGCAACAAGCGCACAGTGAAACACGACTATGGTGAGGAGACAAACACTCATTCACCAGTGCGCTGCTGTAGAAGAAGAGAAGTTGGAGCCCGGCACGTGTAGAGGACACAATACCAGGACGCGCTCCTCAAGAACGTTCGCCCCTCCGACATTGTGTTCACTGAAGTCCATTGATTGCAGCGGAGGGAGGACACGAGCTGCTTGGCAATCCTATTCTCAAGTCTTGAATAATGAGTCTTATCGACGTCCACTCAATACTGTGAAGTTACTCATCGAGTGTCAAGGCTTCTCAAGCCCAGTTTCGTATAAAGCTTAATGAAGTGTAGTATTTTATCACGGTAAAATAATGTTTCCATAGGATGTTCTCAATGTCACAGAACTTGTTCGGGTCCACAAGCACTGTACTTAGATTTCAGTCTATTTTAAAAGTTTTTAGTAACAGTTTAACTAATTTTACACTTAAGAATATCCATTGTTTAGATTGCTTAATTTCTACTGTTAGATATGCACCCAAGATTTGAGAACGATATGTAAACGTTTACAGCACGACTAGGAGAAGGTCTTCAGTAGCAATACTGAACAATTCTTTTCTGTCGAATGTTTTTCTAGCCAATTTTAACTTGATAGCGTAAACGTGTTGAGATCAAAGTAAGAAACTGAAAAGCTTCTACAAAGCCGTTCAGGATTATTCAACACTCTCTTTCAGTAGTCTGCTCCGTGCTGCCCTCGTAATCGCTGGTGCTGCCGGTACGTGGAGCAGTGTTGCCACAGACACATGGTTCATGTGAGGCTTTGCTCTCTCTTGCCACCATTCGCGGAAGCTCAAATTATGTATGCGGTCTGAATACGCCGCTGAGCCGGCCGTTTGTCTGCGTCCAGTGCCACACGCGCAGGTCATTGCAAGGACGCTGATGAAATACCTTCCTGGGTAGACATGCTCAGTTCTTTTCTCCTAATCAATACATTACGTCGTTAGTACATTGTACACGTTCCTTATTGAGAGTATTTCCATAGGAAAAGATGAACTTTAATGTTCGCCAGAAATTGAGTATTCATTTCTTTTTGAGGTTTGACGCACGTCTTACTCTCATCATCGAACGCAAAAGCAAATGCTTTGTAAACTTTGATGAATGCATAGACTTTTCGTAGTGTACCCATGCATGAATGAAGGCAATATGTCTTATAAGCTTGAATAAATAACAATCTAACAAGGAGTCGCTTCAAGCTTTACATTACCTCAACGGAATCAGTTCACTTCAGGACTTGATACGCTGAAAGATATGAGGTAAAAAGAAATTTTTGCCGGCAATGACTTGGGAAAAATCGACAGAAAATTGTTTCAAGAAGTTGAACGACCCAGATTCTAGTGTAGAACTCATTAGCGTTACCTGAGTAAGAAATAAAGAAAATTTCCAAGCTGCGAACAAAGAGGTAATCCTAGTAAAATCCCCGCTCCACTGATTTGAGTGCTGCAGCCGCGCGCAAACCGGAGCCCCGGCCTCGCCTCGTCAGCAGCGTCGCAGTTCTGACGAGGAAGCAAGAGCTGTTTTTCAACAAGATTAATTTCATAACAATCTCGCTTATGTGGTTATGCTCCTTGCGAGCATCTTGTTTTTACCTCTAATTTAATTGTTACTTAATATGTTTCTTTTATAGGGTCATTATTTACAATAACACGCAATATCAATCAACTTTTGCATGCTTGCACGCGGATTATAATTAAATTCTGCATTTGCATTCTCTGAGTTGTCTCAGAGAGAAAAGGACATGGAACATTCCATCCATGCTGCTTACCATAATCGTGGTTAGAACAGAGGATAACATCTAAAAGTTTACTTCAGTGTACATTCTCTATATAAAGATTACTCTGTATTTCACAAACGTCATAATGCTTTTCACGTGGAATTTTTAAAAAGCTGTGCTTATGGATTCATTACTAAATCCTACAGACGACATGTCTAGATTTGCAATGTTAGTGACCCGTGTATTTAAACCTGTAATAATTGACCTGAATTACACACATTCTGGTCACTTTTGCATTGCTCGTGGGTTGAACCAAAAATCATTTTAAATATATCTCATGGAATGATGTCTGAGTACAAATAATTTCGTACTGGAATAGTTGCAAGTTTGGGGAACTTGAAAAGCTTTCACAGATATTTCTATGAACCATTTTGAAAAAACTCGGCTCGATTATGGCTGTAAAGGAATATTTGGATCTGGTTCTGAGCGTGTGCATTAGTGTTACGTAACGTCATGCATTCTGATTCAAGACTCTGGAATATGTAAGTTTATGAGTAATGCAGAGTCTGACATTTACTGAGAACATCTGACCCAACCCAAACGTTCTATCGACCAGGAATGAATGAATATAAGAAGTAAGAATAAGTATAACAGTCACGACAAAACTGAAAAACAATTGGTCATGACAAGGATCATCCGATGTTATAAAGACCTGACTTTGCGACGGCTTTGTTAGGCAAAATCCTCACACTGCAGGTGAGATACAGGCATGAGCTGCACGTACTGCTCCGAGTTTTGCATCGGTGGTCAGACTCACTGACTTCGTCTCTTCCTCAAACAATTGTGAGTGAATTGACCCAATTGTTCTCATCCTGGGAGGGACGGACACTATGATCGTTCGTTGACAACTCTGCATTTAATTTCCCAGCAATGCAGGGTTATTACTGTCAATTAGTTAAGTGATGTGTGTGATGTACGAAACAAAAATGGCCATGCTAAGTACAAAAGCGTCCCCAATCATGAAAGTTCGCAAAAACCGAGCAGTTAACCTCGATCTCCTACACAATGCGTTGGAATGTTGACAATAGATGGTGGCAAACTTGGGCTGGGTTCCAGTAACTCGATTAGTTCATATACACATGCAGGACGGGAGCCGTGCAGCAACATGAGTACAGGAGATAATATCTGTCGGATGAATACCAGATGTGCACAAGTTGAGCTAGAGAACGCACCCTCTGTACTCTTTCACTTGCATCGCGCAGCAGTTGAATGCCCGAACTAGACTATGTTTGTTCGCTTCTCTTATTCAGCCGTCGACTGTATTAATAATAGCGAAATTGGATGCTCAAATAAAGATGTGCCCTCGATCCCTTCAATCTTTTACAAACGACGCACTAAAGAAAACATAAAAAACACTGCACTGCAGGACGAAAGCTTGGCTTATCAATTTTATGCTGTGTTCTCACTCGGTAATATACGTTTATTATGGTCTTGACCTGAAAGAAAAACGCCTTACGAGGCAAAAACTACGGTGTTAAACTAACTGCCCACCAAGGAGATGTTTCTTCAGTTGTTTGGTTAGTGAGGAGAAGATGAAAGAAAGGGTCAATTCTGTTAGCTAATTTATTGAACTGATAAGTTATAACGTGGAATTTAATAGTGGGAGCGGCAGACAATTGTGCCTTGTTAGTTGGGTCTTAATTCTGACTTCTTGGCTTGAGACAAGAATCAGGATATTGAGCGTTCGATGCAAGATATTGAATAATATCAAAGACACATCAACGACACTGTAGAGAGTGGATATCCCGTCTCTCAGTTGCTGGATACCAGAGGCCAATGACCTTATGACTTGCATATTCTAATTCATTTACATGATAAATTTTTATGGGTCTATCGCTTTTCCGTCAAAATTACAAGGAAATGAGCGAAAAAATCCGTGCTCGGGAGGTTAGATCGAAGAATTCCACGTGTGTTGTTTCTGAGTTTCTGACACAAGTCCGCTCACCCCAAACAAATTAAGCTGCAATATGATCGGCTAAACGTTCAAGGACGTCAAGATATTGCTTCCTGACGTATATTTCCTGAAAGAACGAGGAAAGATTCTTAAAATCTCTCGTATAGAATTTCACTGCTTATTTATTTGGCAGCAAGAATCTCTTCAGTCTTTTCACCGTTCGTGATTTTAAAACTGAGTTTGAACAACTGGAAAGAGTATTCGTCTCTCATCAGTAATTCACGTTGATTTTAGTGCGTAAAATTTTATTTACAATCAAAACGTTGGAAAATAATTTAAGGCAAAAAAGGCTAAAGGCCCATTTATAGAAACAAAATCCACCAAATGACAGAAGAGAGTTCAAAATACACACCTTTAATTTTAGAATTTGGCGCCTGTACGACGAAGGTTGCGAGGTGACCGTGAAATCTCGACGAGTGCTGCCAACGCAACGCCCGCCTCCCATTCTAACTTTTTCGCCGCTTGCATGCATATTTTTCGCCGCCTGAGCGATTTAATCGCTTGAATCTCTTAGGCGGCGAAAAACACGTATGCAGGCGGCGAAAAAGTTAAGATGGGAATTGTCTCCTTCTGCTCCCTATTTCTGCCCGCAGCCACTGCACTGCTTGCAATTTCTTGCCTTCTTGCCGTGCAATTTGTGAGAGTGACAGCGAGCTCGGAGGTAGGATGACGCAGTTGTGAGAAGCGGTCGTCAACGCCAGGGCTAAATAATGTTTACTGTAAATGCGAGAATTTTGGACATGAGAGTTACTTGTCTTACATGAGAGTGCAGTTCATTTCAAATGAGATCATTGTTCACTGGGAACGTGATATTATTAATTTTGAATAGAGGCTTGTTGCGTTTTGAATTTAGTTGTAATTCCAATCTCTCACGAGTATAATTCGATTGAAAAATAATTACTGTCCTCTCCAGGCATGAACAACACTTTCGTTATTGAAACCCTAGCGGTTATTTAATTTCTAATTAGGTGCTGTGAACTTATTTTCATAAATTTGTGACATTACATCGTTGGAATACAACATTTTCGTTGCGTGATAATTATTCAGTAGTGATCAAAGTAACGTTTGTTTTGCTCTGTTGTAGTTCTGTTGTTTATAATTGAAAATTTTTATGCGCATGGAACAAAATAGGCTTAGGAAACAGTACAAATTTTTTTGCTCGGATACACAACAATTCTTGTGACTCGAATATCAGGAAAGTAAAGCACTGTTAATTCAGTTATGTACAGTAAATCGTTACTTAGGACTTACGCATCAGCTACATTTTTAAGGCTAGCAAGTGAACGAACAAAGAAAACATTTAAATGCGCAATCGAGGGATTAAGTCACCATATACTTACTGTACGAAATGTACGTGAATATTGAACGGATCAGAATACCACATCATCGGTAAAATTCTAGTTGAAAATATATCATTCACAGCAAGATCGCAACAATACAATCAAGCCTTTTTAAAAAAATTCAAATGTTGCACACGCCATGGGAAAGACACACGGGAACACACAACACGAGAGTGTATGACTCAAATAATGGAATTTGAGTTCATAAATGGAGTTTGAGGTAATAGTTTACATTTCATGAGGCAATTTCATGACTGCGGGCCACATTAATGCCGTATATGAGGAGGGCGAGATGGCAAGTGGCAGACCACATCCACTGGTTGCGGGAGAACTCAGAATTCCTTTCATCAGTGAGAAGTATACTTTTCCCTTGAAATTGCTTCGCTTTCCTACGAAATAATATTTATTCGGAGATATTATTTTATATTTCTAGGGAGTTTAAGTAAATGAAAGACTCTTAATTGCTGCGCATAAAGGTTGCGGTTGATCAACGGACACTAATAGTTGTCGCGTGAAAAACTTTTTAACAATGAATGCTTTAACGTCTTGGATAAGTAATCATCTGACATCAAAGTTACTCAGTACAGTGAACACATACAAGATCTATAATAACTTTTATTCCTATTTGCAGCCGCTCTTTTCCTCTCCTGTCGCGTTCCTTAATTCTTCTTTCTCTACCTGCGATGATATGCAGTGTACGTACCTGTCTGAGCCTTATTTCTTAGCCTTCAATAATATTATTATGCACGCAACAGGCTTCAGAAGCAAGTTTGCAAATGCAAGTAAACTTCAGACTAATGTTTAAGAAAGTTTTCACGTTGATATCAGCGTCAATATTGCTCAAACTTTTTCACTGTTTAGATCTGTATCCCTTTTTTCACTGTTAAATAATCACTTCTGAGCGTAAAATACAATTCCGAAAAAATTTACAGCGCTATGAAAATGTTAGTTTCACACAGTTGTACAAAATTATTATCTTCATGGAAGACAACTTTACTCCAGATCTCATTAATGATATTTCACTTTCTAGCAAGGAAATCGTCTCGTTCGGAAATGACTTGATTGTGGGAAACATAGTCTAGAAGTTTAAGCCTGAGGCGTTGTTAGTGTCAAGGCCACTCATCGATCTCTCCACTTAAAGGGGATGCTGGGTACTCTTTGGGAGCGCGCCTGCCTCCTCACGCACAGCCCCAACCCGCAGTCTAACTTTTTAGCCGCCTGCATGCTTGTTTTTCGCCACCTAAGCGATTTAAGCGATTAAATCGCTTAGGTGCCGAAAAACATGCATACAGGGGGCGAAAAAGTTAGACTGGGCGGCAGGGGGCCACACAACATCCCACGTCTCGTCATCACTCCATCACCACGCACACAACCTCACAACCCGCAGGCAGCCACACAACATCCCACGTCTCGTCATCACTCCATAACCACGCACACAAACTCACAACCCGCAGGCAGCCACACAACATCCCACGTCTCGTCATCACTCCATCGCCACGCACACAACCTCACAACCAGCAGGCAGCCACACAACATCCCAAATCTCGTCATCACTCCATCATCACGCACACAACCTCACAACCCGAGTAACTATTCAGAAAATGGCAGTATGAAGTATTGTGCTAGGTAAAATAAAAAGAAGTCAACATAAAGCTTATCATAGTAAAGAGATGGAGTTGAATACGTCTCCATTAGTATCCTTGCCCTGATCCCCGAGAGAGTTTGCTGGCTTAGAGCATCTTAACCTGGAAATGTTGAATAGCTTGCATGTATTCCTTTGAATGCAAATTGCCTCTCTTTGAATGCAAATCCCATCTCTAGCTAGCAGTAGAGGCTACACTTCTACATGCTTCAAAGTATGCTTATCCATTTAAATACTGGGATTTTCCTCAGAATAGTACGAAAGTAATTTCACAAACTTCTCTCGATATAGTTTTTTTAATAATATGCTCTCATGCCCAAAGTTGCTCGATTTTGAAAAACTCAAATTGAGAAACTCCAGCTCGTTTAAAACCTGACTAGCAACATTCCTGCAATTAAACTTATTGTCTAACTAAAGTAGATCTAGGTCGAGCCAATGAGAAGACGCACATAACCAGGATTTTCAACAAGATTTCTCTTACCAGCGTTCTTGCGTCATCTCCACGTTTTCAGTCATTTGATCGGCAGTATGTCTTTTGGTCATCGGAAGGGCAGAAATCGGTCTGTCCTGAAGAAGGCCCTGGTTTTGCCATGGGCTCTATGTAGTAATGAACGCACGTCAGAAAAAATTTTACAAGAAGACTAAATGATCCCATTTTCCAAACGAAGTATCGGAGGATGATCGTTTCTCTGACGTAAATGGCAGTGTGATTGTCACGCTGTGTGCATCTGAATTTTTAAAATGACTGGCATCGTTGACTTCATCATGCATTGAAGCACATTTCAGGCTCGGAGGTAGGAATTAGAAGCAAGATCTTTGAAATACTTTGGTCTCCATGCGTGCTGATTTCTACATATAGAGCTTCAGAAGGAATGAGCAGAAGTGAAGAATTTTAATGTCCGCAGCCAAGTTGTAACCCTACGATTTGCATGCACTCGATCCTTGAATTATACATCATCTTAAATCAATCTTCATTTATAGTGGTGAAAGTAAGTCCCAATAACGATTTTTCATTCCAATTAAATTAATTATTTATAACTACGACCTTCTGAAATTAATTATTAAGTGCATAAATTGAGGCCGGCATTAAATAACGTTGCTTAATTCAAGGATCGACTGTTCTCAGGAGAAAGTACATTTTCAGACAAACTCTTCGCGTTTCCCGTGGCGGAAATGGTCGCGCTCTCAGCGCTATAGCGTCACGTCACATGACCAACGATCCTCCTTATCTTGACGGGGCTCGTCAGCCGCTACTCGATCTCGAGCATTTCCATCAGCTGTGTGTTGTGAACAACCTACGAATTGAGTGACGTCTTATCGTTTAGGGTTAGTGTGCTCGTATCTGCGCTATTGGAGCAGATCGAGGTTATCATTTCACGTGATGACAGAAAAGCATGTGACCGCGTGTTTGTTTTATCGCCTGGGTAAAATAAGAGACTTCATTTGTTTTACGATTAAAAATATGCTGCATTAAAATACTTCAAGAATAACTTCATACGAAATTCTTGGTGCTCTTGTATTATTTAGTTCAAATCAGAGACGTTATTTCATAATTCATTTTTCATTTATTATATGGGGTTGGCCAAAACGCTCGTTCGTTTTTTGAATTTCATCTTTCTGATCTTCTAAAGACCGTTTCTATATTCTTATTCTCTAAATCCTGTATTCGTTTCAGGCGTGTTTACGTGAGTGTGTAATAAGTCTCCAAGTATCGAAGTTCTAACACATTTGCATGCATTCGAGCCCTTGAAGGTTTTATCTTTTTTGCACTTCTTTTCATACTTCCTTCGAATCGAACCATCAATTCAGAACTTTACTGTAAACAACTGGAAAAGTTAAACTCGGCTCTTTCTCTGAAATGGCAGGAACTGGTCAATCGTAAAGGCGTTCTTCTTCACCATGACAATGCAAGGCTCTGCATTACTACCGCTTTGACTTCTCGGGAGAAGTTGTTGCTTCTGGGATGGGAGGTTTTGCCACACCATCTATATTCCCCAGATTTTGCTCCATTAAATTTCTATCTGTTTCGGTCACTGAAAAATTTATTGAACCAGAAAAGGATTATTTTTGATGAAGATGTGAAAGGATTCTTTGAAATACACTTCGCTTATAAAGAGCCTAAATTCTTCGAACAGGAAATAAGAATCTGCCTAATAGATAGCGAATGATGGTGGAAGCAAATAGTTTAAACAATTTAAACAATTTAAACAATTTATTTACCACAGGTGATACAGAGGTAGAATGATCCTTAAGGCTAGTACAATGGTCAAACTAGAGTATAGCTACCTGTGGGCCCGAACAAGTTCATCGACTTCTAGGGCATCCTACCATCACATTATTCTAAGGTGTACAGTAATGTTTAACCTAGTTCACTTAACCTAGGTTCGCAATAGACTGATCACTGTGATAATTGACATTTAATGCTGTATTTTACAATATAGGTCAAATCGGTTTTATTTAACAAGTAATATATTCGATAAAACGGTTATGAACAGACTGAGGATCGGTTATGTTACCTATGGTAAATCACATTATTTGGACCAGACATGCATGAGGCATGATGTGACTTGATGGTCTCACACGACTAGTATTTTGATAGGAAGTGAGATTCAAGATGTCTTTTGAATACTTTGTAAGAATTACTTTCACGGATCTCCGCAGGTATTGAGTTCCAAGTTTTAGTTCCAACGAAGAGGATACTGTGTTGCGATCGGGCCTTTGAATAATAAGGAAGTAAGAATTTACCTCTATTTCGCGTTAAATGGTCGTGATGAGCGGTTTGCGCAGTTAATAATTGTTGTAGGCTATTGTCGCCATCATTTCTTAGTGTTTTGTAAATGAAATTGAAATTGCAAACATGAAATTCCATAGTAACGATTGCATCGAATAAATTTATTCTTCTATACTTTTTATGTGCTTTTCATATCCACTTATAAAAACGAGTAAACTTTTTGCCAACCCAATAGTACTTTGCAACATAGTTGAAAACTTCAAACATTTTAAGTCGGGACCAAACGGCTCGCGGTGTTTTATGAATTGTCAGTCAATACAACCTGTTGATATTTTTCAACATTGCACTGCTGCCCCACAAGCTTAAATGCAAACGAATCCCGAAGCTGAAAAAAGACACTCAACGTCTCACCTGCTATAAAAGCCAGGGCAAAGAAGGCGTGTTTCTGTACATGCGCGAACATACGAGACTCGGAATGGCTCAAGTGCTCCCTCGGCCATCAAATGTCTGCCTCGGTCATAGCAGGCGATGGTCGGTCTCATGGGCCGACCTCCGGTTGCGACTGGACCTGCTGCTGATGCCTCAACATCTCAAATTACTCTTCACTACAGAGGCTCCAGTTGTGACTGGACCTGCTGCTGATACCTCAACATCTCCAGTTACTCTTCACTACAGAGGCTCCAGTTGCGACTGGACCTGCTGCTGATGCCTCAACATCTCGAATCACTCTTCAGTACAGAGGCTCCAGTTGCGACTGGACCTGCTGCTGATGCCTCAACATTTCCAGCTACTCTTCACTACAGACGCTCCAGTTGTGACTGGACCTGCTGCTGATACCTCAACATCTCCAGTTACTCTTCAATTCAGGGAGTGAATCGTTCAATAATTTATGTCGTCGTCGCTGTGCAGCAGGCATCACGGATTATTCCAAGCCGACTTAGAAGAGCTAACCGTGTCAACTTTATAATTCAGTTCTGGCATTACGAGAGGGTTCTTTTATGATATTTTTATCCTGTAAATTGAAATGGTTTTTTAGACCGTGAGTGATAACTTGGATTAAAATCTATCCAAAGAATTAAAGTTTCTCTTTTTAGGGTTCATTGTGAAAAAGTGCATATTGCATGAGCAGAAATCGAGAGTTCTTTACTCATCACTCGAAATTTAACATCGTTTCACATACAAGAGTCAGAAGCGATTTTTAATATTTTATGCGAAAAAGGACCTAGCACATTTTCATCGACCCAGAACTTGGTGAGATATTTTAAAATTATGATTGTACAATTAATTTGTCTTACAGGAAGAAGAAGAATATGTTCAGGAAACTACTCGGGGAAAATTTCCTGGCAGTCGTCGTTCTAACAAAAAATTTCCGACAGTCGACGTTAATGATTTGCAAACCTGAGGGCAGGGCCACACAGCTCCACACTTCAGGTTTAGGACCACGAGGTGAAATTAAGGAGAACCCAAACTGTCATCTGGTGATTGCTGAGGATATGAGGTATAAATAAAATACATATGTATTTTTCCGATACAGGAAGATTACTCAGTTCGTGCTTACCAAGTGTATAATACGCCAAAGAAATATCTAACTTACTTGAAAAAGGAAATTTTATTCCAACACAGCGTGATGTATATCATCTTGTACATAGATTTTCTAAATGCCTAATAACTAACACCCGGACGCAATGACGGTTATCTCCGGAAGAGCCGCCACCTGTTTTCGACATCAGAGTGGAGTGGGAAATTATTCTCCCTTTTCCCAACGGGGAGAATGAGCTGACTGGTATTACCGGCAATCGAACCAGCGACCGTTTCCGTAAAAGTCGCACGCTCACAACCACTTGGCTTCGATTTCCGCTAAGCGAAGGTTATCGAAAGTTTCTAAAAGATTTGTACGTCTATGGAAAATATCCAGCAAGAATTATCTGCACGCTTTTTTTTAAAGAAATATTTGTCCCTTAAATTCTCTGTTTTGAAAAGGGAGGCGTAGGTGATCCTGCTGCACTATCTATGTAGAAGAACTTCAGAGCTTATCGTGGTGTAAGTGAAAAAGTAGCTCTCACACCCCACTTAGGGTTCGCATAACTTCTATAAAAAAAGATGCTACAGCTACCCGCTGATGCAGTGATACTAAATCTCATTTTAATAATTAAGAGAGAACAAACGGTCTATTTCTATCAGATTATTTCCGAAAGCAACAAAGAACGAACAGAATAATTTCTGACGCAAAAAAAGCCCGGGAGACGCTTGTGTGTGTTTTTAAAACCTCCGTTAAAAGAAATACGGAACAACTGAGATCGGCATCCCCTACGACATGGGGATGGTGCGTGGGGATTGTGGCCTGGTATTGATCGCGAGTCCTCCCCTCTGCTTCCCTCGCCCTCGTGGGGGAGTTCCTCTGATCAGTCACGGGGCGCATCTTTGGCACCGGCAGCCTGGGTGCTGCTTTTATCCCTGGAGAGTGGTTGGTTGCTCACAATTTGAAAAATTCCCTCTTAAAGGTATAGAAATTTGAATGCCTAACATGAATATGAACTCTCTCAAACAGTAAGAGACTGAATTCAAGAAATGTAGAGGAATTTCCTAAAAAAGAAAAATTTTTGGAACGTGGCGCGTGTAAGAGAATAATTTTACAAGTATAGAAATCGGAATAAAAGACATGAAAAGTAACTTTCTAAATAGGTAAGAGACTTTGAATGCAAGACATGTAAAGAAATTATCTTGAAAATAAAAAATGAGTGCAACAAATGTAAAGGAATAATCTTACAAGTAAAGAAATTTGATCATGTGCCGTGGACAAGAACGGTCCGTAAAGTGTGAAGATTGGAACATATGTCAATAGAATCGAGTCTGTTTAATACCAATGCCGTGAATTCAATCATCGAATTTTATTGTCAAAATCGGCTCAGCAAATACAAGTGAACACAAATGTACTGGTTTATATTCAAAGTCAAAACTTAGAAAGAATTTGATGTCTCGCTAACAAATTGGTTTTCAAATCCGAGTATTAACTTACGGAAACAACATCAGTATGTTCATTGCACCAATAAAAGGCCTAGTTATGTTAATAAATTTGTCTAATTCAACATCATTTGTAATTGCTAAAACCAGAATAATTCAAGTATACGGTTGAACAGCATTTTAATCTAACATCTTACGGCCAGGCGGTATTTCTGTCTAACATCTCACATGCTTGTAGTATCTCCACGTATCCCCCTTACACAGATTTGACGGTCAAAACAGAACACTCCATGATTAGCTCAAAATTTTAGAGATTTCAAAATTGTAACAGTAAATTCTGCCGAATGATCATTTTAATTCTGCCTATCTATCTTAGCATCGTTTTGATAATTTTTGCGATTGATATAGCATTACCGTATAATTTCACGTTTCTGCTAAAATATTATCAAAAAATATTTTTTGCAACAACGTTTCAAAGCGTTATGACATTGTCTTTTAAGATATTTAAAGAAAGACAAAACATGTCCAGCACAAGAGCTCTTGATCCGTGACAAAATATGAAGGTACCTCATGGAACATTTTCGAACAAGAATTATTTCAAAAGCCAAAAACATTCGCAGGAAAAATTAATCATTCAGAAAAGGTTGAACTCTGCGAAAGCGCCAGCAAAGAACACGAGTATGACACGCAGTTGATGCATATCAGAGCAAGGTTGCCAGATACGTCTTTTTTGTGGCCAAACTCTCAACCTTTGTCTTTTTTAAACCAAAATCTGACCCTACAGACCTCTCTGCAACTGGCAACTGAGCAAGGTTGCCAGGTATTTAGTGTTTGTTGAGGTTAAATTTTATGTATAAAATCCCCACTTGAGAATTCTGGCCGTAGAAGGGTCAATCTTGCAACTCTGCATGAAGGAGCTGATAAGGCAAGCCTGTGCTGATATCCTCCTTTGACACACTCGCTGTCGCTCGCCGCGATGGCTTGTAATGCAGCTTTGTCCAGCGTCTGCTGCATGTAAACTGTTATGAACCTGTTATTAAGGACCTAGTAACGGGTGGCGCATACGTAACGCACCCTTTTAAAATATTATTAATAAATAAACTATGAAAGGTATGACGATAGGGTTAATTGCAAGCGATAGAGGAACTCTTAAAGTTTGTTTACATGTCGTATCCTGTCTACAAATACCAGTGTATATTGCGGTAATAAATAAGGGTGCGTTACTTATGCGCCACCCTGTACATATTCCATGCATGCATCAGATAAGGCTGTTATTCTGATCCTAGTACATATTATACGTTTGCATCAGATAAGCCAATTATTTTGATCCTAGTACATATTCCACGTATGCATCAGATGAACCTATT
>JACJUY010004115.1:41663-83846 GCA_014220935.1 Platorchestia sp. MABIK | reverse complement strand
AGAGTAGGTGAATGAACTACGCCACGAGAATAGGTGAATGAACTGCGCCACGAGAGTAGGTGAATGAACTACGCCACGAGAGTAAGTGAATGAACTACGAGAGTAGGTGAATGAACCACGAGAGTAGGTGAATGAACCACGAGAGTAGGTGAATGAACCCCGATAGTAGGTGAATGAACCCCGATAGTAGGTGAATGAACCACGAGAGTAGGTGAATGACTCGTGTCAAGAGAGTAGATGTGTGTGTCCCACGTCTTGAACATAAGTAATACTCGCAGAGATGACAAGGCATTGAAATAGCTGCACTACATGTGGTGGCTAGATACTTGCCCATTCGTACGTTAGGAAATGGGCACAAAAACCTACTATGTTTTGAAAGGCATGAGGCTTAGAATCTTCCTAATTTTATGTGGATAAAATATCGAACTGATGACTAAAATTTTAAACTTGGTTATTTCCGTAAGCTATTTAGCACTCGAGTGTTAGAATTAATATTAATGAAAAACAAAATTTATTCTCTTTTCATTCAGCACAACAGGCAAAACAGTGAAAGACTAAACACTCAAGGGAATTACCAGCATTAACATTCATAAATTGCTGTGTTTTTATTTAGGCATATCAATATTACGAAACAATTTATATGAAACTTTTATCTTCGTTTTCATGTTCGCTTGCATTTGGTTAACACAAATATTGTAAGTTAAAATCATGACTATGTATAACCACAAACATAATCCACGATGGTTTGCGTAGAGATTTGACATCCTTGTATTATCGACGTGTTTTTTTTTTTTAAATCAGAGAGCAGCCCGTTTCTGAGAATTACCAAAGGAAAAGGCTTCTTTATTTCCTTACTTCAGAGCTAATGATGTCGCAATATTACTCTCATAGCACGTCCGCGGGCTGCTAAACCTGACTTGCCTTTGTGGGTAGACGGTAGACTGGACTTTTCACTTGCGTGTAGACCACTAATCTAAACTTTTCACTTATAGGCCGAGGCTAGACTGGACTTTTCACTTGTGAATAGGCAGCTAGACTAGACTTTTCACTTGTAGGTGGAGGCTAGACTAGACTTTTTACTTGTGAATAGGCTTCTACACTAGACTTTTCTCATGTGGGTAGACTACTAGACTTGACTTTTCACTTGTGGGTAGACCACTGGTCTAGACTAAACTTTTCACTTGTGGGTAGACCACTGGTCTAGACTAAACTTTTCACTTGTGGGTAGACCACTGGTCTAGACTAAACTTTTCACTTGTGGGTAGACCACTGGTCTAGACCAAACTTTTAACTTGTGGGTAGACCACTGGTCTAGACTAAACTTTTCACTTGTGGGTAGATCACTGGTCTATACCAAACTTTTCACTTGTGGGTAGACCACTGGTCTAGACTAAACTTTTCACTTGTGGGTAGACCACTGGTTTAGACTAAACTTTTCACTTGTGGGTAGACCACTGGTCTAGACTAAACTTTTCACTTGTGGGTAGACCACTGGTCTAGACCAAACTTTTCACTTGTGGGTAGACCACTGGTCTAGACTAAACTTTTCACTTGTGGGTAGACCACTGGCTTAGACTAAACTTTTCACTTGTGGGTAGACTACAAGGCTAGACTTGCCACTTGTGGGTAGCCTGTCTAGTGTACCGGCTTCTCCAACCATTCGGTCACTAGAGAATATAATAATTTCATGGCGCCGAGAACAACCACATTGGAAAGCAATATATTCAAATAATTACCACCAATAAAGTTGTCGTTTAGTGAAGTGGAATAAACAATCAATGGGATTGGAATTCATTAAAAACTAACAACAAATCAAATCATAATTCATTAAAAATTTACCTCTATTCTCGTTGTAGTACGATGAAGAGAAACCACCAAACGGGCTGCGACTTATTGGAATCAGTATCTGCAATTCACCTCATTTATTTAAACTAATTTCAATTAATCATACAGTGTGTTGGCGAAAGAAATATTTTGAATGTTTTTAATTATTAAATAAATAATAAATGTTATGTGAAACATTATTAAATAGGATGTAAAATATTTTATGAAATGTAATTAAATAATGTGTGAAATATTTCTAAATATTATGTGAAATGCTATCAAATATTATGTGAAATATTAAATGTTAAAAGAATTACTATAAGTGGGCATGTCGCCCCACCTGCCAGGCCTGACAGGCGGGCCTCTGTCGTCTAACTTCGCCCTGGAGCAGTTCCACGCTCACTGGAGCTGCAGCGAGAAAGTGGGCAGCGAACACACCATCGACGGCACATCGTACGCCGCTGAGGTCGGTTTTTTTGGGCGCACTCGTACTGCAATATGGCAGGTTCCGAGTCTGGTTGCGTGGGGCTGTAGAAGTTCACGGATACAATACCGCACACCTTGCCTTCGTGAATTTCTATTGAAGTTCACGGGGTGAAGTGTGCGGTGTTGTACAGTGTAAAGTTGTGATGTTGCGGTGTGTTGCGGTGGTTGGGTGCGAGTGTAGCAAAAAATGTGTGGAATTGTAACTGCTCAGGCTATCATTGAGTTATACTGTAAGTCATCTTACGCAAACTTCAACAGTACGGATAGAGAACGGTTCCAGTTATTCAACTAACATGATACATGATGATTTTAACTTGATAAGTTAGTTTAAGTCACCCTAACAATAAAAGGTGTTCCAAAGAGAGGAAGGAGGAAGGCCCCATTCAGCAGTGAATTTAGCGAACGATGAATCTATACGCAAAGTGTGCTCTAACGCAAGACATGGAAATGGAAACATAATTTAAGAAAGAAGTTTATGAAACAAAATAAAAGTTGAAGGAGAAGGTAGTAGTTGCTTCAAAAAGTGACAACAGTGAACTACAAAAAGACGGTCTGTTACAAAACAAAAAATCTATTCTTTTTCAAAAAATATGTGGGGCTCCCTAACCTTCAACTCGGGCCTAACGTCTTCCTCCTGAGAGCGCTAATTTCCATAGAGGAATTTAGGTATCTCTGAGGGGAAACGATGTTTTTATTCGACTCATGAGTACCCGAGACGAATTTTTATCCGTATAAGTAAAGGTTTGTTGTGAATGTAACAGCGAACTGACTCCGATACTTCTTAGAATTCTGATGTATAAAAAAGAATCTATAGTACAGAGCAAAAATTATTAATTGCTCTCTTCGGCACGTATTGCTATAAACGAAAATTTTATGTGTACTGCAGAAATAAGAAACAGCGTTCCTCACTCCAGACCGCTCCAGGGTCGCGTGAGGGTGTGCTAGAGGAGATGGCATTTGCTGGCTGACCTCTTCCTTGCGCTCAGATTTCGTCTTTTTCTTTCACGCTTTTAAGAAGCCTGACCTATTGCACATCATCCTCACCTACCCCGCCCTCATTTTAAAACGATGGATTTATTTTAGCTTTCGCAACGTTGCTGCCCATGGAAACGTTTTCAATGGCTTTCACAGAAATGGTCTCGTTCTTTTGCTTTAGAGGTCGTGATGGCATTTGCCTGCCGCCTTGCAACAGATTTGATTATAAATTTATGACGCAAAGAACGTGAGGCTAAGACGAGGGTTGGAATCTCTTTTCAGTGTGCGATAAAATAATTTTCAGCGTTCCAAAATAGTAGACTGCAGTTATTACATCACTCATTTTACGATCTAGTTAATAATAGATTATTAGTCCCTTTAGAGATCGTTCTATTTTCCCTGTGTTTGACATCGCCTCATAATGTCGATATGTTGACCCTAAAATGGCCACGTATGTCCCCAGCCACTGAAATAAAATTTAACTCTTGATAACAAATGACAGCGTCAATTGCTCTCAGAATTTTTACCACACTCTCAGGACTATATAATTTGAAGTAAGAATGCAAGTGACAACAGATTATGAAAAACATTCATAACCTGAATAGCTCAAACCTGTGTGATGAAAGGGAAGATAACGAAATATAAAATTCGCCCTCAATTTATCTCTTCTACTTGATATTCATGCATCTCATCTATTGTATTCAGTGAAAATTAATTGCAGTTTGTCCAATCGCAGTTTTATAGCAAAGAAAGGGCAGTAAAGTTGGTATTTATAGGATGGTATGCATAACAAAAGCTAATTGATTGCTGGCAGACGAATATTATTCATCAACGACATTTTATCTCTGTGGCATTTAGAGTTCCTTGAACTCCTTGAAAGCGCAAGCATCAGATTTGATATTTTTGGCTCCTTCACTTCAGCAACTGCATTTTGCTGAACGAGGTCAAATTCTTCTGTCTTGCAGTTGCTTGCGATCCATAACGTTGGGGCTCTCCCATCGCCGTGCCTCGGAGTGGCGATCTTTAACTAAAATAAGCGAGGACGCTGTCGATTTAATCGTAAAGGGCTATGCAAGTTTCATGGTCAGACTGTAAGGCCGTTGCTGAATATAACATAAATAGTTATACAGTATGTCCAACAAAAACCCGAACCGAGTATTTGTTTTCCCTTATCAGTAATACCATCATAATCAGTAATGCCTTTTCTGTGGGTTAATTTTGAAGGATAATTTTTGCTAGAAATTAAATGCTTATGGTATTCTTATGATGGTATTACTGATACGGGAAAATAAATACTCGGTTCGGGTTTTTGTGAGACATACTGTATTGCTTGCATGGTCGTGCTCTATTTCTCTACCACTAATTACTTTAATGGCTTTTAATGACTAAATCGTAAATTGTGGCTATGCTTTTTTTATGGGCATGCCCACCTACTGCTAGTTTTTAAGTCGTGTTAAGTCAGTGTGTTATGTTTAGTCATCTACTGCGTCACGGATTCAAGGAAAGCACTTTTTTTATTTGCGTACGTATGTGTTTTATTGCGTGGTGTCGTATTTCTAGACTTCAATATCGGACAGCTGTTGAAGAATAAAATGAAATCAATACCAAGACTGTCTGAGCAACCGTGTGATCGCTTCTGACCTTTAATGGCATTTTTTTCTGGCGTGAGGTCTGCGAATTTTTAAACCGCAGCATCAGTTTCTTCCAGATTTGATTTAGATACCTGCATTTCTGGGGATCTCAAATAAAAAGGACTTTTTTGTGGTCTATCGAATGCAACGGAGTCACCAACCAGCAACAACTTTTTAAGGCTTGCACATCTTCCGAATTTAACTTTCGGTCTTCGATTATAAATTTCTCTCATTGTGATCGTCGTTTTTTGCATTTTTGATCATTGTAGTGGATTGCAGAAGGACAGATTTCTACGTTGTCTGCTTATCAATGTGTCGTTGTAGCATAGATACGTTTGACTTTAGAACTCGTACTTATTAGCTCCCGAAGCTAAATTGATTTGGGACCAAACTTTGCTGTCAAATGAGACATTTGCTCCGTCGGCCAGCTGCTCAGTGCTGCTTCTATTTTGTGGGAGCAATGTTTTTTAGCTGTTGAATTTTATTTCAAAGTAATCCTTTTTCTGTCTGGAAAAGAAAGCACAAGGCGTGCACTTACTGTGGTGGTGCTATATCTTCTAAAGTTGCTCTATATTAAACAAGATGAAGCAAATAAAATTAGAACACCGAGTTGTATAGAATGTGCAATATAACTACATTGACTCACGGTGTAATAATTCGATACAGGAAACGAAAGGTGAAAATATTTCATGCCTAATATTTTAACTACAATATCTTACAACAGGTCCAAATCCAATGAATCTAAATGACATTATTGCCTCATAAAAATGAGAAGAGTCCTTCCTAAACACAATATTTCTCATTACCTGCATAACGAAATGTTTTGTGTCAAATTTCTTTACACCTTACTATAATTTTATTTTTCGTATGGCTACTCGTACATCGAATTACTTCCTACATTGAACAAAGCATCGTTGTGGCATCTGATTGACATAGGGCGGAAACCACCTAATTCATGTTTCTAATTCAGCAACATCGTACGTTTATTGGGTGCCATTTGATCAACATTGAGGTATAGGTAGATTCCATAATAGGAAAATCCTTTGATAACTTTTTTATCTACGATAGATTTGTACCCTCTCTGAATGCGATGGCAAGAGCAGCGTTTTCTACTCCATGACCATCGCGCAGCACTGCGCTATATACCCTGGATAACGAAAAAAAGACAGAAAAATCGTTAATGAAAAAAATTGAGACATGACGTGAAGTCCAACTACTTTGGGCTTGAAGTATTTCTGAACATTAAGGTTGAATTGATATTGTAACGATGTATTCGACGCATGCTACGTATGTACATTGTATACAAGGACTAGCTGTACCCGGCGTAGTGTAGTTCTTCACTTTGTGGGATTTCTAAAAAAACACTTTTAGGATTTTAGAAGCGTTTTTAGAACGTTTGAAATCCTACTTTTTTCTGGAAAAACGAAGGACTTCAAAAGCACTTCTAGAAATTTTCTTCTTTAAAATAGATTTGAATCGTGAAGGCGCTTCTTATTCCCTTTGTAAGGGTTCAAAACGAATGCATGCCATAAGTCAATGTTAGCATGCAGCTTGTTATTCATTATTTAAGGAAGCAGGCTGTGGTGCGTGCCGTAATTAATTATTAGCAAGGTTCTGTCGCTTAGAATAATTCAGTTGGGAAGTCAGCAAACGATCCTCTGTTATTTTGACTCTTTTACGCGGAACCAGTACAGTTCTTTTAGAATTATGTCTTAAATATGAGAATTACGTCTTATGCAAAACCATCAGGTTATCTTCCTTGCATGAAAACACAGACGCAGTCCTCGCCAACTAAGACGTTATAGTTGTTCTAATGATTTCTCTTTGTTAGTCAAGCCAATTTTCAGACACCTACCGTAATTTTGCAACAAAGTTTTGTACTGAAGTAGTTTACTATGAAGTACAAAGAGAAACGTTTTCTACGTGATTACAAGTTAGCGAAACTCGTCAATTGTTACGTCATGTACAGCTTAACGTGCTTTTAAATATTTGTTAGGCTCCAAACTTTCATCATGTGGAAGCTTTCACGTAAAACCTTAACACAATCAATGCGCCACTATCTATGTGTACTGAGCAATCAAGTGATTGCAAGCAATTATTGCAATCCTATTGATTAGGAAACATTGACTCGCTTTCGCCGATAAGAATCAGGTCTAGACCTCTGATTGAGTTCTTACACTGCGTGATAAAGCACAAACGTTTCTCAGATTTCATTTCGTATTGACACGCGAACACAATGAGGGTACGCCCGGTGTTCCTAACTCTGCTTTTATAGCGTTCTCGGTGCCTGCATATGTGTGTCTAAATCATTTAATCAGATAATTGCTCTGCCTAATTGTTCCGTCGATAAGAATTTCTTTCCGTGATGACAACGCACTAAATAATTCCCTGCGAGCTCTGTGCAGAATTTTACGCAGACTCTACTTTACTGTAAACTTTTCATCTCAATGACGTTGCTCTCGCTGAACTTGTGTACTCTCATACTGATCGTAGCCAACATGGGACGGGGTTTCACGAAAGTAGCGTCGTTGTGTCCCGTCTGCCCGTGACCCGAGTACCCAACACGCACCCTGACCGCCAGACGCGGGTACTGCAGGGCGAGTATAACCAACACCAGCCTCTGCTGCGTCCTTGCTGTACTCTTTTGGGGGAGAAAGTGGCTGTGTGGGCCTTGTGTCTGTCCCGTCTGGCGGCAATGCACTCGTCTATTCGCAGGGGAGTGCTGCATTGTGCGTCCTGCGCGCTACGCTCACATGGTCGCATGATGCTCGAGATGCTCGGTATCCAGGTTGATTCAGAACTCGCTCCTATTTCAGTGGAACGTGTTGAATGGCTGCTTCAGAAGTGTAGTACATCAAGAGTAGGACGTTTGATTTTTTGCGTGACGAACATGACGTTTTAGAAAACTTGGTTCAATGAATTACAAAACAAATGGGAGGTACTGGAGAGGTATTGGGTGATTTGAGAGTTAAATTGAATCGTACAAACTGTATATAGTGTTCGCGTATTTCAGTTTTGATGACTTCAGCAACGTCACTATTATGAATCATCGGAGACTCATGAAAATATTATGTATCATAATGTATCATAATCATGTGATCATCATCCTGTATGATAATTTATCATAATCACGAAATCATAACGAATCATAGTGCTCGTCTCTTCACGTACATTGACAACACAGGAGCAATAATGATCATTGAAAGGCTATAGATGCTTCCACTGGAAAACGTTCTGGAGGATTGTACTTTGATATCCTTCTACATGATAATACACAATTCTTTATCTGATTGTTTGGTCCTTGGATACCTGAACACTGTATGTTGATTACAAATTTACGCTTTTTGCCGCAATTTGCTGATATTCTTTGGAATTTATCTAGATTTATCCTTATCACATAAATAAAGTAATTTAAATATTTTGCAATTTAACTTTTGAAATATAACCTTGGCTTCAAAAACTTAAAGTATTT
Organism: Platorchestia sp. MABIK; assembly: GCA_014220935.1. Taxonomy (NCBI): domain Eukaryota; kingdom Metazoa; phylum Arthropoda; class Malacostraca; order Amphipoda; family Talitridae; genus Platorchestia; species Platorchestia sp. MABIK. The sequence continues at coordinate 75,458 of JACJUY010004115.1, read as the reverse complement.
TTTCTGGGCGAGGTACACGTGTGACATAGATTTCAAAATATTATCGGCTTTTTAGAGCAATAATTGCAGTCTTCAATTCTCCCGGCAAAAAACATTTTTCCGTGATAGTAACGCGTAAAATTATTCCACGGAAATTCAACTGAAAAATTGTTGTAGAAATTATAGAAATTGAAACAATACCCATAATCAACAACAGTTTTTCGCATCATTATGCCGGTCAAAATACGATCCTTCATGCGCCAAAATTAGGAAGCTTGCCAACATTGCCGGTTGGTGCAAGCCTGGGGGATCACATGCAAGTAATAAAACTACTTCAAACAAAAACGGCCAAAACTGCAATGTTAGCACGCTAGCTCTGTGGAAAAATACGAGTCATACACGTCCTGTCTTGAAAAATATGACTCAGTTTCATTAACGATCCTGGCAGCTACACAGAATGTCGACTAATAATACATATATTCATGCTTGATCTTGTAATCACAATTCCTCACAAAGAGTCCAAATACGACGAACATAAATACAGTTAACAAACACCGTTTTCAATGTATAAATGTACTCTAAGTACAAGCAAGTTGAGCAACAGTGCTTACACTACGAACGGATCACAGTTGCTAGCAAAAATATCGTTTTCTTATACAAATGCACTCTAGTAGCTCACGGAGGCACTAAATTCAGCGTCAAGCCTGATTGATGAACTGACTTAGTTCCCACTTGGGTATAAGTGTAGCGACGCCCTCCGCAGCTTAGCAAAGCCTTCGCTGCAAGCGAATAGTTGTGAACAGGTTTCAGTTGTTTGTGAGATTATACCACAGGTGCTGCAGCTGCGAGTGCTATATGGCTTAAAGCATGCTGCAGCGCAGCTCTTTGCTGCACCCCTTTGCGCCCGCTATCGCTTCATCAGACTGCCTGCGGTGCACAGGCGGCCTTGGTCTTGTACTTCTCAGAATTACATTGGTTCCCAGTACATGTCATCTTTGAGAGGAAGTACAGCACTTCATCCTAAGCTGCATTTTACGAAACTCAAATTTTATGCGAGTATTAACAACTCATACTCGTACCTGGTACCTTTACAGAAAAAGACAAAGTTAACATACGTGATTGGCTGTAAAACTATACTTCTGCGCTTTTGATGTAAGCTAGAACAATCAGTGTCATCGGCTCAGCGCGATGCTAGTACTGTCCTATGCTTCACCCGCACTTTTGCGATGTGAAAATACACTGTTCAAGATTAGCATTTCAATCTCAAGCAGCTTATTTTATTTAGAACACTGAACAAATCAGTTTTATTTTTATAATATTTTTTTCCCAGGTTTGTATAGGCAAAAAAAAAGACAAGTGCTGATAGATCCAAAATAAGAAAATTTGTGAGTTGAAGCATAAATCATCCTGTAGGTCCATGATTGAAAAGCTGCATGCTTGTTAAGCGGCCTGAGCAAAGAGAGTTATTTCGTTCTCGCACAGACTTACTTTTGCATCGGAAACGTGTGCAATCTTCAAGGTAAATCAGAGAAATTCTTCAGGGAAACCCTAGAATATGTTTAAATTATTTCAGTTTCAGATAATATTAGTTTGTTATTAAGAGTATGAAAGAGGTATAAGAGCTAATATCCTTGAGAGGAGAACTTATCCTCGATCGTATTAGCATGACCTCTGGAGAGAGAGCTGAGAACCTTGTCATTCTGTGCGTGATAAACCCGTCTCTCTAAACGAATACCTGTCCGGTCACGGAGAAAATCTCAGAGTAGATATTTTTTTGTTCATTAAGCACATTGTTTCCTATTTACACGATTGAAAAACAATATGAAACACACTAGTTTTCATGCTTCAATAACACTGGGCACTTTTGCCACTGTCGAAAATCCAAAAGCCCACTCCAGATCATAAATTATTTGCCAGGCGCAAAAATACACGAGGTTGAGCGTAAAACTCAGCACGTTGCCTAACCTTGGACGAGTTGACTCGTCTTCACTTAATTTGTCCCTCCACAGTTCGGCAAGTTAGCTCATTCAAAACATAGTGTGCCACAAGCACAGCCTCAGAAATACGTCGATTCAGAGCCCGTCTCAACAGTCAACGAGTCCAGCATTAGAAAGAATAAAAAATCGTCTAAAAGTGAAGCATTTCTCCCAAGAACCTCTTTGTTACTCCCTAGCATTAAACAGAGCGTCTCCTCCAAAAATGTCGGTGTTGTTACCTAGCATTAAACAAGGCATTTCCTCCAAAAAATTCATCATTGTTTCCCATAGCATTAAACAACATTTGCTTCCAAAAACTTCGTTGTTATTGTCCAGCATTAAGCAGATTTTGAAGTTTGTGTGACTGTAACGCTGTGTTGTGCGTTCACCATTAAAAACAGTAAAAATATTCAACAAATGAAACGTTTCCTTCAAAAACTTCGTTGTTATTGTCTAGCATTAAGCAGATTTCGAAGTAAAAGATGTGTGACTGTAACACTGTGTTGTGCGCAGCTCCACCTGGTGCACTGGGACACGGAGAAGTACAAGAGCTTCGGAGAGGCGGCGGCTGAGAAGGGGGGCCTCGCCGTACTCGGCATGTTCCTAAAGGTCGGTGGCCGTGATCTGCTCTCCCTACTTTCCTGCTCCTTTCTTTACTTGACCCTTTAACGTCTGCATTTTGTATTTATATTACCGTTTTCACGTCCACCATCATTAACCTTTTAACGTCCGCATTTTGTACTCATATTACCATTATCACATCCACCATCATTAACCCTTTAATGTCCGCATTTTGTACTCATATTACCGTTATCACATCCACCATCATTAACCCTTTAACGTCCGCATTTTGTACTCATATTACCGTTATCACAATCACCATCATTAACCTGGCACAGGCATCATGTAGTCACCGACATTACAACAAGGAAGTTACAGCCACTCGACAATAAACTTCGAAGAACACATTTGGGCACAAATTTCACTAGGAATAAAATATATTAGAGCTGTTTATGAAAGTAGATTTTGAAATCCACTTTGACGGTAAAGGGTTAATGTCTGATATCTTCTCTTGATTGATGTCTCACATTTGCGTAAAATTAATGTCATGTATTCTCCCATAACTATCGCCAAGTACTCGTCCCTAAATAATGTCATGTACGAGTTTACGCTTTTAGTTATTGTCAGCTATTTTCTGTTTATTAAAATGATCTTTAGTTTTCGTTCCTATGCTCCATTGGCTAAAAGTCTTAGCTTCATTTATGAATTTCAAGTAAAGACAAAAATCAAGCTCTACTGACGTAATAAGTCTCTTCTGAATGTATGTTTAGTGGTCGTCCCTGTATCGGGGGCTCGCACGGAATCAAGTGCACCTGATGATATTAATACAAGGTGCGGCAGTCAATGCTGCCTGTTCGAAAACGCTGTGGAAGCCTAAAATGCAGAATTGACTGTTGCACCCTATTGCTAATTTTTCGTCGTGTAATTCGTCTCGATGAAAACTAATTTTTCAGCGGTAATTTCTTATTATTATAGCCTCCGACGCTAATTATAAAAGTAATTTATTTTGATGATAACTGCAGCACATACTTCAAATAGCTAATTCCTCCAAATGATGGCCAGTTACTCATGATCGAATTCTCACTGCGTGCTTATTCGTCCACATATAAAATACATTTTAAATTCAAGCTTAAAATTTTTCCCCAATGCCGTCTGAAAATCAGTGTTTCACTTTCGAACAATTAAATTCCCTGCACTGAAAAAAACGATGTACGTCTAATTTCATCATAACTCGAAACTAAAGTGGTTCATGCATCTTCCAGGTGGGCAAGGCCAATGACGAGTTGGATAAGCTGACCAAACTGATGGCTTTCATTCCCTACAAGAACCAAACAGTCAACATCAGCGAGAAGATTGACTGCCTAAAATTCCTGCCAAGTAAGTTCAACTTCACCATGAGAAGTTTTGTCATGGTAATAAACTGTGCACATTATGCAACACTTTCTCCATGGACCTCGCAACGAAGTCCGTTTAAAAAATTCATATTGCAGATGTCCGGCCACCGTGGTCTACATTCTGGCATGGTTCCTTGAAATATTTGTGATTCCTACACCACACTTTGGCTTGTACGATGGTGGTTCTGGCAGTTGTGAATGAACATTAAAATTCTCATCATCTAATTTCTGATAGTTCGGTTCTGACGAGCTGCTGAAGCCTGGCCCTTTCAAAGCTAAGGCTTATGAAATACTTTTTTCTCTTTGAATATATCCTACCCAAGTGAATAGAAAAATCCGGGCATATTTATTTGTCTTACTCCCTTGATCTCCACACTGCCTGAGTGAAACGAGTCAGTTTCAACCTGGTTACGCATAGTCACTATTTAGAGCACACGTCTCCCCTCACAAACAGGTTACTGCGTTCGCATTCAGCATACATGTTGGATGAACTTAATGTTCTACGATGATTTTTTCAGTTTGAAGTTACCGCGTTGCGAAAATTGAAGATGTCATACAGATGAAGCTTAGTCTGTTTTCTAAAATTTATTTTAAGTTTTTTTCCGCTTGCGGCAAAGCCACTCAAGCTTGGTAGTCCCTTAGAAAAATTCTTTTGAATGTGATAGTAATTCAAGCAATGAATGCAATCAGTGATACAGTAAATAATGAACAAGATCAATTATTTATCACGGAGCATTCTAGTAAGCTGGGATTTTGAGAAAGGTGTTCGAGAGCCTTTTGTGTGCTGGCTTTCTAAGTTTAAAGTTGCTAACAACGAGACTTGTTATTTCTTTTCTAATCCACGGCCATGTGCGAAATTATTTTTTCTTTAGAAAACAAAAACGCCAATGTCTTTTAACCTAAGAAATATTGTTGTTACAAAACTTCTCGAAATCATTAACCTTGAGGCCCTCCTGTTGTTGCCATGTTTTTCAATAACATGTCATAAAATTTTCAAATTATTCGGCCTATTATAAATTCGTGCAATGACAAATCCCGTGAACTTACAGAGAACAGATCGTACTTCACGTACGACGGCTCCCTGACCACGCCTCCCTGCTACGAGTCCGTCAACTGGATCGTCTTCGAGGAGCCCATCGAAATTTCCGCAGCGCAACTGAACGCTTTCAGGTGGCCAACTTGCTCCACAAATTTGGTGTTTTTACAATCACATTTCCCGTCTTGATTTCTCCCATATTGTGTGATGCTCACTCCGGGAGACATACATACATGCATACATGTATACGTACATGCATTTATGTTCACTCAGTGAGACATACTCAGTGCCATTGCATACATTAATTTATTGTATCAAACTTTTTGTTTGTCATATCATGCGCTCCTGTGCGTCGTCCATACGAAGGTGGAAATGTAGAGCTTCACCTTTAGTACAAATTCCTTTCACCACTTTCAAAGAAACTGCCATGAACGACTAATTTTGATGTGTTAACTTTCGACGGTGACAATTTTATGTGAAGGAGGAGAAGAAAATTCAAACGGTGTTGACTGAAGTGTAGTTTATCATTGAAATGTTTGGTTAAACTTTTCTCACAATAAGTTTTGAATGCCCAATGTGTGGCATGCACTTTATAATTGAACGCAAGATTTAGTCCAATCATTTGAGTACATCATGTGATCTTCCAATGACTGTTGAATTGGAGGAATCGTGCATTCGGCAATTCTAGTCAAAGTGGCTGCTTCTTAGACATCCTGCCTTGGAAAAAATGCACAATGTTGAGTAGCACAAGCTAAAATTTGAACAGTTCTTGTTTCAAAGTTGGTCTCATTTGACTTTATTTTCCATACTTAAAGAATGTAAAACTTCTTTGTTTTTAAAATTCGTGAGATTTTAATTGATCATATCGTAGTGTTTTAAATCCAGCGGTGCTAACTCTAAATTAACTCAACCAACGACATCGAGATCATTCGTTGGTGCGATCCTCAGCGGTGCCGCTTTGTAGCAAAATTGAATTACAGACAAACAATAACTCAACGGCATCTTCAGCCATCTAAACTAGGAGCCTTTCTCAAAAAAGACGCATTACTGAAGCTTTGAAAACTCCTGTGAATGGTTTGGTTGAACGACAAATTTGATATTTCTTATTTCATCACTAAGATACACCGACCCAAATCTGATTTTCATGTGATAATGAATTTCATGTCAGCTGATAGTTTAGGCGGCAGTTTGATGCTCCCACGGGAAACTAAATTGCTTATCTGGCTTTTTAACGAATATAATTTCGTCTTCTTAATTTAAATGTGTAACTTTAACTGTATATCACATCCAATTTTCAGTCATCACTTAACAGTCTCTACTAACTCTAACGACTGATTATCGGAAAAAAATCTGGTATTTTCAAATTTACTTCTCCTAATAACGTTACATCTTTCCATTCAAACGATTATTTCCAGAAACTCTACATGACCAAATAACAGTATTCATTTTACGAGCTGTTAAATTAATTCTGTTCCATGGATCGCGAAAACAAATTCTTCCTAGCAGCATGACAACTTTTGGAATATTTGTCAGGTCGCTAAAGTCGTATTTATAACATATACCTTATTACGTTGCACTATTCCATTGAAACATGAGCAACTTTTTCTGACCAGTTAACTGTATTCACTTTTGCGATCTATTAAATTCATTCTGTTTCATAGGTCGCAAGCACAAATTCTTCCAAGCAGCGTGACAACTTTGGGATATTTTTCAGGTCGCTGAAATCGTTCGCGAAGAATTCGCCGTGTCCATGCGACGAGCTGAAGGGCTGTATGGTGGACAACTTCCGTCCCTGCTGCCCCATCAACGACAGGACCATCAGGGTGTTCAAGGAGGGTCCCCAGAGGGAGGAGTAGGACAGGCGTCTTCCCCACGGAGGCGTGGGGACTCTGTGTTAGGGTGTGCGCTGGTTAAGTCATACCCCAGGAGCGATTGTGTTCTCATTGATTGCATCCTCTGCTCTATTTTTGGCCGGTTTCGTTGTAAATTCACGTCTGGGGTTTTAGAAACGCCACAACGTGTATCGCTAGAAGTTATTCATATTTCTCACTGCACATCTTGAGACGAGTTCCCCGTTTTCTAGTGGGCTCAGCACCTTCTTTATCTTTTATACATACGAGTATATATCAAGAACAGGACTATGCAAGCTATGTATCCACAGTGATTTATTTGTCAGTGGTTCCGAATTGCTGTTGTTTTTTCAAATGAGAGGAAAGGGTGTGCATTTCGTATTGCCTCGCAATTATATCGGCACTGTTAGACGCTCTTGCCGCGTGCACTTTTGAGTCTTGTGTGTATTTTATATCAATTATATTCGTAGAAGTGACAACTGAACAAATGTGCTCCGCAGCATTGGTCCATGGACGCCACATTAGCCACTCCAAAACGTAATTCGTGTGAAAACTGCCGTTCTTTATCAAAAGATCGTAACGTACGTGTTATAGCATGTACTAATTTGAAAAAATATCTAGTGGATGTTCAGAAAAAAACATGGTTAAAGTAATTGTTTGGCTGGCCCTCAAAGTTTTAGGCCCTGCAACATATTGCTCAGAGGCGAGAACATTTCCATGTCATTTGTGAAACCGAGTTCCTTGTAAATTCTTGAGAGTTATATAGGTTCATAGCTGAAGTGAGATCACAGTCACTTCATTTTTTTTAAACTAAATTTAAATTCTGTAAATTAATTTGAAACAAAATTATAGTTATTCCCTTTCAAAGGCCTTTAGCGTATGAAGTATGATATTTCCGATAGGTGTACAAATAAGAACTTAACGTTGTGGTCGTCACATATTTTCAATACACGCCGTTTGTCGACGACTCCTAAGCACCAGAAGCAGTGAATATCTGAAGAGTTCTGCATTTATTGTAAGCTTGCCAGTGCGGGAGTGATCACATCAATTTTACCAGTAATACGTACCAGAAAATTTTAGGGTGTCAAGATTTTCAGTGGAAATCATAATCAACAGACGGTAAGGCTGCTTGATGCTGGAAAAGCCTCGTCTGTGCCAAAGTGATGGAGATTCGCTACAAAATTTTCCGGTCTTCAGTGCGTTTTTTATTGAAAATGTGCAGCTCTGGTATACGGTAATTCAATATGAACTAAATTAAGAATCAAATCATTGGATTAGTAATTGTTACTGTCGGACGGAATAACAAACATGTACGCGAGTGCAAAATAGTAAAGGTCGTTACCATTGTTATCAACTGTGTGTCTTAAAGGTGAGAGTGAAATTGAAAACTATCGCAAAAGGTGGTAATTAAATAGTGGTTGTTCTCAAATAAAATGGTAAGCCCAGCGAAGACAGTTTCGTTAGGCAGCGTCTACTGCCGCCATTGAGTACATTCTCTGGATTACGACATTGGAATTTAATTCTATTTTTGATACTCGAGTAACTCGTGCAGCCATATATATATTTTATGAACTGAAATTTGATGTTTTGTAAATAAAACTTTACGGCCTGTTGATCTTTGAAATATTTAGGCGTATAAATATTGTATTACTGTTGATAGATTCATGATACTATGCCATTGTTGATCAATTATTTAACCTTGAATCGTGGAAAATGTTTAGATTTTCTCGCACAGAGTTAAGTCTATATAACGTTACATTATACTTGCAGAGTCTAATCGCTACTAAAATTGAGCACGCCAGGCAACTTTAGATGCTTGCCGTAGATTAGATCTTTAATTGCATTCCGTGTAGAGATAGAGGATTGCCCTGCGTTGGGATCCTAAGCCTTAGCAAAGTTAAGTGCGCACGACTCCTGCCAAGAAAACAAATTCCGCAATTATTTGAACCCATAATTCACAATACGAATTCAAAAACCCCTTCGCGTACTACGACACACGGTACACAAGCACCTATTTCATGACCCAAATTTGCCGTCCTGCCTTGCTGCGTTACAGAACAACCTGCTCCAATCCCAGCTCAGATTAATGCCACAACGTTCCCTTCGTTCACCGCTTGCCTGGTAAAGTCAGCACTTCCACTGTGATAGTCCGCAGGTAGATGCCTATAAAGTTCATAGCCTTATAGAGTTTAGCCTTATCACGTTCTTCCACATTAGTGGCCCTTAGACTCGGTCGTGCAAATAGCGCCGCCGCCTGCTTGTTTTCCTGTTGAGAGCAGTAATAATCCTACCCTCTTAGGTGGTCGTTATTCGAATTAAAATTTTGTGCGTACCAGACGTAGAAATTTGAAGCTCGTCGTAGTTCTACTAAGCTGAAATAATTGAACATACTCGAAAATTACAAGAATAATCTCTCTACGTATATGTGTGTGTCATCGACATCTTGAAAAAAAATGCGAAGCGCAAATCGCTTGAAAATTTCGCTTTTAGTTATTACATCTTGGCTGATTTCCCAAAACTATTTTAAGGTTATGGTCACCTATGAAGATCGTTTACAAATAAAAACTTACAAACTTCTTTTGCACAGGCAAAGAATGATGTAATAAACTGTGTAAATGATGACATAAGTATGATTTTCTTTCATTGCCCTTTTCACTTCGAAGAGCTCAGTTTACATTTACCAAAACCAGTTTACTTGCGTTCGTAAGCCCACGTCTTTATAGTAATAGTGGGCCTCGTTAGTCAAAAAGTTAACTTCGTTAATTGTTAATTTGTTCATCAAAGAATTAATACCGATAACAGTTAATCCAATGTGCTTTTAGAAATGTAATGGAAGTTAACGATGATCCCTGATCGTTTATTTTCATTGTAGAATAAACAATCAGTTATTGTGTACAATTACCTAAAATACCGATAGAAATGTGCAGAAGCCACAGAATTATTTGTTTTGATTTTTTTGAGGCTTCAGAACACCAACAAATATTTGTCCTCAAAATTTAGAATAAAAATCATTTCAGTGTAATGAACTAAAATGTTGATAGAAAGATGGAAATGAAAAAATGGAAAACACGATCTGTAGATAATTTTATTATTTCTAACCATTTCCCTCTCCGTTTCGCTCAACAGATGTGTCATAGTACATTTCCTGTAATTAAGATTAGCATCACAAAATTTTCGTTGGACAGAGATGACCGACAGTAACCAGGATCATAAACTGACGCAAGAAAGAGTGTTTGGGAGTGTTGCATATAAAAAACAACTCCAGTAATACTTGTTCATCAAAGCAAGCAGCATAGGGAGCATGTTTTTTGATTTAGTTTCCAAGCAGATCTTCTCCAAATGCTAGGCTTTGATCACTACTAATATACATGAATGTGTCCAGCATATCTTAAAGTATCTGGGCAGATCTTAGTTCATTACAGATCTCCTTCGACTGAGTGACACCTGCGGAGAAGTTTTCATCCTCTTTGTTAGTCCTCCGTCGTTACTGCTAACTTTGTCCGAGTGTTGCCTCAAAGCTTTGTTGAACCCTTTCTTCATGATTTCTCCCACATTGGGATCTTAGCGTCATGCTTTTCGAAACAGATGAGGCGAAACTCAAGGAGGATGACATGCAGCAACTAGCTGACATTCCTCATCATTCAAGAGGGTCCTATAAGCCTCTTCTCGGTCCCTATGAAAAGTGCATCCGATAGATAGCTGCCGTAGCCAAGACGCTCGGATGTCAGAGTTTTGAGTCTGAAAACTGTCACAGCAACCTTAGACAAGTACACATCTGTCTCTAGAATTGAATTATAAGATGTCAGACACTAACTTATTTTAGTCATTTTTTGTGGGTTAACGGAAGAGAAGTTAGCGAGAAGTTAGCGAGTCCTTCGCTAATTTTCAAGTTCAATTTGAAGGTTAAAGAGTTAGTTAACGCCGATATTAACTATCTTAATTAACGTTTAACGGATTATCGATTTGGTGCCCAGCTCTATTGACGCATCGTGTCTTATTCCTTTGGCCTTTTGGATCATCCGTTTTCCCATTTAAAATGAGTACCTGCGGCATCTGTTGCAACCTTTACTAGCGAGTCATCCTTAGGTTAAATCTGGGACAGGAGAGGCTATATTGCGTTATTTAGGAGAAATTCTGAGAGGGGAAAGTTTGGAAATGGCATATTTGGGTGGTTTCGGCAAGGCAATAAATAAGGCAATCATGCTCTAGAGTTAAGCAGTTGTCTAAATAAAATTGAATAGAAACTTTATATTTAGACTCAGTTTTCGTGAGAAAATACTACACAGTTTTTCAATACCTTGACAAGTGATGCAATACCCATTGCCACAAAATTTTTGTTAGGTAAAAATACGGAAAATAAGTAGAAGTAATACACACAATGCAATTTTAACGGGCACGGAAAGGCCGTTTCAGTTTTGTTCAAGTTGACAAATATCATTCCGTTATTAAGAGAAGTTAATTTCTTCAAACATGGGAGAACTACTCTTGCAGCTCGACACGCCGAGCAAACCCTTCACATTGTTGAGGGTAACATTTTTGCCGTGGCTCAATTAAGTCAAATGCGCCGTACAACGAAAGTAAATTACACCTGTACCGCAGCCTGGCATTTTGTTCAAGTGGCGTTGCTGCAGGTTGTGAATTAATTGATGAGTGTTTACCTGCGCTATACAATGGATGCTTCAGAGCTTGCAAAGCGTCTGATAGTGTGACAAGTACCCGGAAAATTTGCGTTGGGTGCAACTGACGCATGGCATATCACTGGTTCCGTTACAAATGAGTTGGATGTAGGAATGACGGATGTTAGTGCTCTCCTCATTTTCAACCAGTCGAGAGTATCTTTTTTAACTTACAGTTGGAATTATTGATACGGGTTAAATGGTAGAGTTAAAAGTGACAGCCAAATATTAAATTTCGATAGATGTAGTAGAAATTAAATTGCGAACGACTGAAACACATTCCTAATAATATTCACATTTTAATTCATTTTACATATGAACACATAATAAAATTTCAGCTACATCAACCGCAAGCGTTTTAGTTACGTATTACGAAATCAGCTGATGTTCGTCCCTCAGTTGACCAACGAGACATATTTGTGCATAAATGTTTGCCTTCGCGTGACTAGTAATTTCTAGACTGCATCAGCTACAGAATGTGCGATGAATGAAAATGTACCCAATTCTCCTGGACACATGTGAAGCATCCAATTGCAAACGCTCCCGAAATGTTGGGGTAAGTTTTTTTCACGATGTGTTTTATCGTGCTATAAATTCCCGATAATTTTAGCTATTTTGAAAATGCAGAACCACGAGGTTGAAGCGCAGTTGCGAGCATGACGTTTACGACGCTATTCTGGCCTTTTACTTGAGTTTTTATAAATGAATGAAAATAAAAGTGTCAAATATCTAAGGTATATGTTGCTCAGGCGATTATCAAATTAATACAGATTTTTGAAAGGCTCCACTCAACACATTGTGAAAAAAGGACTCAAGGTTTGAAAATTTACAGTTTAAAAATGTTTGTTATTCTGTCGTGCATATCAGGACCTTGGATTTAAGTAAGACAGTAGCCGGAATGTTGGTGTGCCTGCGAATTGGTTTTGTTTGGCACGCTTTCAATATCCGTTGACAATATAGGGTGGCGTAAATAGAACGTATGGATCGGACTTGCGTAGTATCAATGGTGGAAGTGGAATGGCCAATTACATTAGCCAATTATTCTACTTATGACAATAGTTCTACTAGATATACTGTAATAATTAGTAGCCCTGTAATTATGTAATTATATAGTGATTGCAACTTGTATAATTATGCTAGAAATAATTATAATTAGTATCATTATCTAGAGTCAATTATAATAGTTTGAAATCTGTGTTTGTAAAAGCCATCCGCACTGGGTTTGATGAATATGATAACATTTGATGATTTATATGATAATGTATGATGTATATGATAAAATATGATGATGAATTTGATAATATATGAGGGGTATATGAGATCACTTAAGTCACCTATCAGAAAATGATCTTTACCAGATAAGCCCCGCCACTATAATGCAACACAGAAGTTTACGTTCTTGTAACTTTGTAATTAATGCACCTATCAACTCGAAATTTCTCTCAAACGAAAGATTGAAACATTCTTTCTCTCCGTACCGTAGACAGTATGGAAACGGTTTTCTGTAAGCTACAGAAATTTCTGGATATACCTATCCGACTCGCACGCCGTCATAACCCACAACAAGTTCACCCAATTGTAACTTTCGAAATAATGCACCTATCGACTTCAAATTACTCTCAAAGGAAAGAATGTTTTAATACTTCATTTCAATTACAATTTGAAGTGGATAGGTGCATTATTTCAAAATTTACAAGTGCGTGAACTTATGTGTTGCATTAGTGGCGGGGCTTATCTGGAAAAGATCCCCAGAAAAACCTGCGCAAGTTGACGGGCCTCATAATCTCCATGGGGGCAAATTTATAAACAATTTAGGTCGTTATAGCGGTACAGCAGGCAGTGTTTCCGTTCAGGTGGTTTGCCTTTGCTATGAACCGTTTTTTTTACCCAAAATCCGTGAGCTTGAAGTTTTCCTTGCAAAAAATTTGAATTTGAATATTTTTCCTAAAAAACAGTACACAACGAAGCCAGGTGGGCAGAATAACTTGAGCTGGCGATAGAGAAAAAAATAAAGCCCGTAAATTTGACACGTGATTGCGCAATGGTACATATGTGTACCACTGGATAAATTACTCATTTACGCACCATTATTAATGAACAGCATTCCAATTATTTCACTACATTTATTTAAATTAGACTACGACGTTTAAGCTAAAATGTTATTGTGCAATTATATTTTCCCTTTTCTCAGAAAGGATAACAATGTAATTAAGCAATTGAACGGCATTTCAGTTCTGCTACTTACCGACTGTAGCCACTGCGCAAACGCAGTTTATGAGTTAAACAAAAAAGTTGATGCATGAAATGCAAAATAACCGATTGAATTTTAAATAGTTTTTTAACACAAATGTCCCAAATTTATATGTACACCACACTGTACCGTAGTATCGAAGTATATTGTATTGAAATTTCCATGAAATTTTTGCCGAAAAATACGTTCAGTTACAACCATACTAAAACGAACATGTAATTAGACGTTGAGTTCAACTCTCAACTGAACACTTTGATTGCGATGTGACCCACTGGTAGTCACTGAGAGGATATTCATAATGCTGCTGACCGACTAACAGTCACAAACTAAATTTTCATGAATACCCAATGAAAACCAAATGAAGGCACGATCTATTTAATGTTCGTTTTTTTGAAAATAAATTTCTGAAATTACCATAATATGAGTCAAATATTGAACTTCAGTTTAATCCGCCGTAGCTAACGTAACAATTTAGTGTCTCCAACTCTTATCCTACTAATGAACACACGTGCGTCCGCGGTGCCGAGATGGGTAGAAAACAGGATTTTAGGGCATCTGGCCTCCTCGTACGGTAGAGTTCTCATTAACCTAACCAGACGTTGTGCCGATCTTTTCCTAATTTCCGAATCTGCCGCTATAGCGCTGTACCTTTTTTATCGGTACTTCGCTTAGTATGAGAAAAACTGCATCACAAGCTAAATGGGATAATTTTCGGTACTTCACCTAGCACATTGACTGCGATGGGTTCAACTGATGTTTAGTATTCAACTCAAATTTAAAGTCAAAATATGTTAACAATTTCATAAATACCAAACATTAACTGGGTTCATTAAATACCACTAATTTTAAAGAATGTTCAAATATTTCAAACGACCCATCGATGGGTCGCTTCGCAGCAGGAAAACCTTAAGCACGACCTACCGATGGGTCGCATCGCAAGCAATGTGCTAGTACATGAAAAATTGCGTCATAAACTAAAAAAAAAATTTTCGGCACTTCGCATAGCACGTAAACACTGTGTAACAAACTAAAAATAACCAACCAATCGTGGTCAAACAGTACAGTTAGCCTTTGCAAATGCTTGTCGAATGTGTTTGAAGTGACTTTGTGTGGTTAAACGTTAACTGTTAGGTTTAGGGTCTCAGGTCTGGTAGGGTTAAGGATTGGAAAATCACACAAAATGTGTTTCAGAATTTAGAGTGTTTTTGTGATGAGATATTGAAGGATACCGTGGCACAGCACAAAGCCTGTTTGGTGAAACTCTTCAAAATTGTAAAGCAATAGCATAAACGCCTTACATTTTTACGAAAGGAAACATAATTTTAACTGAAAAAATTTGAACGTCTTATTCTGATCTCCGGAATAGCTTTCGTTGAGAAAAGACGCATAAATTTGGAATGTCACTCGCCCAGTGACACGTATTGAAGTCTTAATTTATGCCATGAAGAAAGAAAGTGTATAAGAACAAATCATCAATCGTTAATCACTCGTTTCTCACTTCATGGTGAGAGTTGAAGTCTTCCTTTTTCGATGAAGAAAGAAAGTGTAAATGTACAAATTATCAACCTTCAGGAAACACTTCTAGAAGACTGACATTGAAATGTTCCTTTATCCGATGCAGAAGAAAGACATAAATACAAAATAAATCCACTTCGGAAGCCCTGGACGAAGGCGGACCTTGATTTTTCCCAACATCCACTGAAGAAAGCTACGTGGCGTACGTCTCCGTTCGGTCCCACGCACTGGGTGTTGAGCTCGCATTATTCAGAGCTATGAAGCCCCGTCACAGCAAACAAAAACGATTATTGCAAATGGAAACCCGGATAGCGGCGAGCACTGCAGGCCTATTCAAAGCAATGGTCTCTCAGTAAAGCGCATGTGTTTTTCACACCGCCGTCTCACAACAGGATTACCGCCTCGATTGCTTTCGTTTTGGCGCAACTCGTCGGAAAACAGTGTTTTCCTATGGCGTTATTGGCGCGTATGAAGTGTCGGCAACAAAGCTGTTTTCACATTGTCGTCGTGTGCCATGAGATGCCGCTTACAGGACATGCGCATCCCAAGGAGGTTAGAATCATTCAACCTCCTTGGCGCATCCTTCAAAGGAGGTCGCATTAATGCGTTTTTATGTTCAAGCGACGTTAAAATATCACCTCATTGTTGGTGCACAATTCTGTTTATGAACCTCGTGTGACACCAGAATTAAATCATGAGCTTTCTGAGGATGTTTTTCGCCGAAATTTTTCATCTAAGGATGAGGAAAGGTCTCGAGTGCAATTTTTTTTTAAACGCGGCAACACTAAATTAATGGCTATTTATACCTGAAGTGAAGAGAAATGGAATCATTTTGAGTTATTCATATATAACAAAACAAAAAAGCTTTTTTTTAGAAAGAAGCGAAGTGCAGTAATTTCGAGGGTGTTTTTTCAAACACAGCTTTATGAAATAAATGGCGCCTTTTGATAGAAACGAAGAACTAAATTTGGTCGACGAAACTAACGACTATTTCTGGAGCTCGCTTACGCTATCGAGTTCCTTCGTTGTTCGCCCAGCGATGAAAAACTAACAGTTTTCCTCAGAATTTCTTCGTTAACTGCTTTAGGTGCGACGACGACGGCTCAAGTTGGCCAATAATTTCTCTTTTACGACAGTTTTGTTGCCCGTACCTGAGCTGCGGGTCCAGGTGCTGATCTAGACGCCTGTGCGAACCTGAAACGCGTGATTCTCTAACTTTGCCATCGCAAGGGGGCACTTCATCTCGAAATCGCACTGTAATTTTGAGTACGACTAAAGCAAAAAAATAGTAATTTATCAGTGTTACACAAGGGAAGTCCTGATAATTTAGAGACAAGGAAAAATATTTTTAATGAGGAATTTTAATACGTGAAATAAAAATTGCGTCCGGCTTTCATGGAAGAAAGACGGTGTACATTTACGAACAGGTCATGATCGAGAAGAACGTTAATGAATATAATTAATGAAAGAAGATTTAATGTATGAATGTAATGTGATGAATCTAAGAAAAAATGTGATTGTCAGTAAATTAGTAAATGGGTATAAAAGTAAGTGGTGTTAAACAACACATGATATGAAAAAGAAATAGCAGCGAAGAGGAGCAAAGTTGTATCAATTCTGTCACAGAACTCGGGTAATTCAGTCAAGGGAGAATTATTATGTAAGAAAACATCACGATAATAAATAAATAGTTCTCAACTTTCCCTTGCAAAATCACCATGGATGACATGAGATATTTTCATGTTCGCTGATCAAATTGCCCAAATAATCGCAGATTAATTAAATATTCTCGTGCAACTGCGTATTGTGCGTGTTTTGTTACGTAACTTTGAATTAAAATTGTGTCCATGTTTCTGCTGAGCTAAACGCAGACTCTCTCTTTCTGATACTTTATTGCATGGCAGTGTTCATTCATGAGGTCCTATCAAAGCTACCGAGAAGCCTGTTGGCGGCACATTTGAGTCGTCATGCGAGCCGTGTTGGTTTCCACCTGAGGTTCGAGATCGGTTCATAGTGGATGCTTAATACATCAACCACGACTCTGTCTTCAGAGGCATGTAGTGTATAAATAGAAGAGTTATTCAAGCTAAATCATCTCAAATGGTACCAAACTGTGTGGCAGATCATGGGGCCATTAACGCAATTGGCCACTGAATGTCAAGTTAGGATTTGCCTCTTAATACCTTATTGGGAACGTCCTTCTGTCATATTTTCAAGTATCACTAACTCATTGCAGTCGGTGAAAATAGCACAGCTCGTTAGTTTGAATTTCCAAAGGAGAAATAAAACGAGGTTTTGAAGCGAGTAACTCAAGCCTGCAGATGCGTGTTTCCTGTTCACGAAAACTGTAATTATTGAGCCGATACTTGACACCGAGGAGCCGATCCTTCAAACGAATGCCGCGTGCACTTGATCAAAACCAAGACAAACCTGAAGAGTTCGGTGCGTTGGGTTGCGACAAAGCGGGGACCCACAGCACACCTCTAAAAATGAATGATACCCTCCGGAGCTGCAGTCTATCCGAGAACTTTGTTTCTGGATTTGCGGATTTCAAAATTTACGTCTATAAAAAGCTCGAAAATACCATTTTTGTACCCGGCAAAGTGGATTTCGAAATTTAAGTCTATAAAATGATTGAAAATATATTTTTGTTCCAAGCTAGGCCGGTTTCAAAACTTTACGTCGATGAACAGCTTGGATATATCATTTTCTTGTCGAAAACAATCGCAACATGCGTTCTTTTTAGTTCACTGTCGAGAGGCAGTACCTTCGTCGTTTTGATGACCATCTTATGTCACTCTAAAAATGAAGAAAAAATTCAGACGGTAAAGAGTTAAGATGGAAGCTTTAGAATTACCATATATCAAGGAAGTGCATAACTTAAGCATGGTCGTTAACTTTGATGCTGTAGATAAATCGGAAAATTTCATTAATCTCAACAATTTGAAGAAAACCAAAACACATTGACCTTTTTTCAAATGTAGATAATTGAGGAGATTCTGAGTGTTGTCAAGCGTCGATATTTCGCAGAGTTGGAAGCTCGGAGCCCGAAACGAACTCGGGAAGTATCGAAAATTCGGCAGCCGGCAATGTGGGAAAATTTGGTGGGAAGCAGTTTTGGGCGGCGCAGGAACGCCTTCTTTTGGACTTACCTGAGATTGGATGGCGAACTTTTCGTGGGGCATAATTGAAGCGGTGCATTGATTGCTGCTTACGAAAATCTATTGTCCCTGCAAGTAATGAACTTTTATCGACACAAGACCTCCCTTGGGGGTGGCAGACCATCTGCGTTGCGGTGTTGTCACCTCGACTAACCCTTGCAAAATGAACTTCAAAGAGTTATCAAACGTTTACAATTCATCAACGCCTATGAATTCCTTAATATTTATGCGTAAGTGGTGCAAGAGTCGCTGCCACTGACAATAAAGGCAGCAGTCATTAGGTTGAGATCCTTGTATAAATTTTCCATTTTTGAGACTTTCTGATGCCAGCTTCTTTATCGACCTCAAACACTATTGGTCTTTCCATCGAAATGATGCCGTCAACGATCACTTTGGTCACCCGCACCGGAATACAATTTGAGCGTTTCATGAGCGGGTGCAAGACGTGTTTTAGGTGAGATTTTCTGGTGCCTGTGCGTGATCGGTGTCTGGCGGTCCGAACTTTGGAAAGCAGCCCGAGAATGGGCTAATTGGTTCATCTCTGTTGCTGTTTTAAATGCAGAGCTTGTGCACAGTGCAGAAGACGGGGAGAATTATTTATTAATATTTATTTAGCCAGTCCTGTCATTGAGCACTACGGACACAAAGCGTACTCGTCACTCAGTGTTAGAGCGGTTATCCAGGTCCTGGCGCATTAAAAATCTTTCAATCCATATTCATTGAGTGATTTACGTGATTTCAGCTGATTTCACTTCCAGAAAACTGCCTTCTTTCGAACTCTATTATTGAAGAAAGAGAATAGTTTAGTCGTGTTCAATAATTCCTTAATAGTCTTTATATTTTATTATATTTTCTTTGAGTTATCATAAACTCTTTGGGCATTGTTTGTTATTAAGTGAGCAATTGAAAAAAACATTTGTATTTCAAAGCAAGTAGGAACACAAGTAAGGTATTTTGTTTGTCAGGATTAAAAAGTGTCCATAAGAGATAATAATAATTCTCGTCATTCATTTCTTGCAGCTCCCGATTGAATGAGCAACCCTTTTTGGTCCTCTGATATTGTAGAACATTTCTTGGGACCAATACTGGACATGTGAGTTTTTTCTGCTTGCAGAATGGAGGTTTTTCAGACATCAAAAGCAAGACCATTTTCTAGTTACTAGTGAAAGAATCAATTTCATGAGGCCAGTATTACGTTACAAAAACTATCAAAGCTATAAGCCAACTTAAAGTGGTTAATGCGTACTATGCTAATACACAGTCGTGGGATGCATGAAATTTTTCTTCACCCTACACCAGAATATTGTTTTTTTTAGCGCATTATTTGAGATATCTGATTGTTCACCAACACGTTGATGTTAGATGCGCGATTATTCGTTAGAAAACCGAAATTATTTTAAAACCATCTCGTGCGGTTTTTCGTTAATGAGTAGTGTTAGATTTCTAATTGTTCGCGTCAAATGTTTGTTTGATCACCTTTATGTTTAATGTCAGACTTGATGTGTGATCGATCGCAAAACAACGAATGTTGAATGTGTTATTGAACCCCATGAATTTGTAAGTGTTGCTGATCAGTAATGATCAGCGTCATTTTTGAAAGCCTTCCCTGTGCCAGCTGGAACCATATTTTTGATAGCTGGTTATTAATTCTGTGGTTTTCCCTCTGGCGAAATTCAGGACCTGAGATGCCTTAAAATTCTTTCTCATTAAATTCTGGCCGTTTTTCCTCGTACAGACGATACACTCAGCGTCGCAGGGCCGATTTTTGGCTTACGGCTTTAAACCCAATAAAACATTTTTGTTGATGAGTTGACTCCGCAATCTAATATTTATCTAGTGAAATAAGTTCTAGCCGTCGGAGACGCAGTTCGTATAACTGAGGTAAAGGAGTCGTGGAAGCATATACGTATCCGTAACTTTATGCTGAAATTTCCCCTACTAACTGACCTCTTTTCGAAAGGTTGACGACCTGAGCTATTATTTGTACTCCAGATGGGGTAGAACGAGTGCCTTGTACTGAGGTCATATCCTTTGCCTTGAAATCAAAGTTTCATGCTAGGATGTCGAAAATTATGATCTCATTCTCATCGCTTTTTTATTGTCACTTTTTTCTTGAGGTTCTTGTGATAGTAATACAAAGAAGCTCTTTGTTGTTCCGCTGCTTCAATAAGAATATCGTTCATTGTGCGCAGCAAGCGCCGACTATTAGTGTCCAAGTGCATAGGGGCAGTTAGTTACAAAACCAATGTAAAATGTTAGATTGTGCGCGGGTTAGCCATTGTTGGAAGTATTTTTGTTCGCTATCAAGCCAATTTACTTGATGTAGTTCTTTGCTATCAGCCAATATTGGAGTTCATGATTGTTTATTTTATGTGCCATTTTTATCACGAAATTCTGAGTGATTTTTTACTTGTCAATATTTCAACTTGACATGCCTGGAAGAATGGGCATGGTTGTTCGTTTTTCATGCTTCCATAAAAACACTTTGAAGTTGGTTTGCTTTCAAAACAAATTATTAGCTGCCTACCTGGCAGCAACACCGAGGTCATCGTTTATTTCTTCATTCTTCCTGAGAAAAAAACACTTTCTGAAATTGTTTCTTGAGGGATAATATTGCACTTTATGTAAGATTATTCGTATAATTTTTACACTATTTAACAATCGCATAAATCGTTATCAGGGACTGAAGTAATTGCTTACTACAAATTCATCTGACCTTAAAAACGTGTTCACTGTCGCTTAGCAGGTTAGAAATATAACAGGTCTTAACTGGAATTTTCCCACGCGCGTTATCATAAAACAGAGAGGGGAAAAAACACAGTTCTTCGCGTGAGCCTCCACACTCGCGTCAGCAGGAACGAAAGATAAGTTCTTCGCGTGAGTCTCCACAGTCCACACTCGCGTCAGTATATGAATGATAACAGTTCTTTGCATGAGTCTCCACACTCTTGTCAGCAGGAACGAAAGATAACAGTTCTTTGCATGAGTCTCCACACTCGCGTCAGCGGAAAAGAAAAATAAAGAGTGTGGTCGCTGGACACGGCGAGAGCAGTTCATTATTCCTATCTGGCGTACGTCATAAATCTGCGCTCACTGTGCCCATTCTGTAGCGCGCTTTTCTCGAGTCTTGAGTTCCAAATTCCCGGGCGGCGGTAATGATGAGCAAATGGAACCACTTTCTCGGTAAAGAGGCCGCGCTTTTGCGTACGCCGTGTGCGGGACGCCAGAGCAAGGTGCCGTCAGTCTTGTCGCGCGCACAACGTGGTGTCCTTGTGCTGGCAATTCATTTTCTCAGTGATCAACTTCAGAAATTTTTTGTCGAGGAGTGAAATAATATTGTGTGTGTACTGTCATTACGCCCGTAAGCTCTTGTACCCAAATATGGGAACTCATCTGACATCCAGATTCCCTAGTGTGGAGGTGTGTGACAGAATTGTCTACATAGTCGGTTTCTGAAGAGCTTTCGTTGACTAGCGGGTACTGTACATTTGATGAACATGTAGCTAAAAAATCGAAAACATTAGCACATTGACTTGAGAAACACCACAGTCAACTGAATAAAAGGTACGATATGAAGTGCGAAGCGTGGACTTTATTCCTCCTATTAAAAGCACATTAAAAGAAAGCTAAAAATTGGTGCCCAACACATAGTAACAAGCAGCTTGATTTAGCTATGCACTTCTGAAAAGTAAATAGCCTGTATAAAACGCAAATAAAATTCAAGCAATAATCAACAACACAAGTCAATATCACCTTCAAGAAAGATAAAAAGTAAAAATATAGAGCTTCACAGAAGTTAGGTGCATGAGTCTTAATTGAACTTCAGAAATGTCTAAAATTTCAACTATCAAGGGATCTCAGCGGGAGATTCTGTATTAACAGCGCAGAATATGAACAAAATTTTCAACTGTAAATGATATCAGAAGAACATTCTGAACTAACCGGGTAGAATATGAACGAGATTTTCAACTGTAAATGATATCAGAAGAACATGACTATAGCCGCGTAGAATAAGAACGCTAGTAGTCATTGAGCAAGGTTTGTCCCAAGATCGATAAACCAAACCTGGCAACACCGAGGAAGTCCTCGAGACTCTCGAGATCCAAAAGTCCAATTTGGAGAGTACCGAGACCGTTGTCGATGATGCTCGAAGTTTTAAGAAGAGTACCACTAGCGGCCGCTTCCAGTCAATCATCAGGGGCCGGATTTTCGAGCAATTTACGTTGTTTTATTAGTGCAGCGGACTACGAAAGGTCATTTAATTAAGTTGACTACACCATGGGAACTTTTTTGTTCAAAATCCTCAAGTTTGAACTTTTTCAAATAATACTTGAGCACTCGACAATGAGCAACCCTGTGTTATCTGAAGCTGAGTGCTCAAATTCTATTTAAAAAGCCTTAAGCCTGAAGATTTCGTCCAGAAAAAACAGCTCCTGGCGTAGTCTACCTCAAAGAACTTACGCCATGAGTTGAGCAGTCACAAAGAAGTAAAATGTTTGATAGTCCGGTCTCATCAGCGTCGTCGTAGTTGCGTGCGCTCTAGCCATGTATCTCAAGCCTGTCGTGCACCCATGGTGAGGTATTAACCCATTATCAGCCAAATTACTGTTCTTTAGAATGCAATATTACAGCAATTTCCCTTAAATTACTACTCATGAAACCCAGTAAATTGTGAAATATTCATTGTTGCGTAAAGAATATAAGAACGATTTGAGTAATTTTTTAATGTCCTTTAAAACGAACGTAGGCCGATAATGGGTTGACAGCACAGCGAGGCGAGCGCCATCGAGTCCCTGAGTGTCTGCATCTCAAGCGGGTGTTTTGAACCCCAACTTCTTACTCGATGCTGTTTGTTGATTCCAACCTCGGTGCAGTTTATTCATTTCCTAACTTGATGGAACTTGCAGATTCCATACATTGAGAATTCTTTGACGAAAACCGTAAATTCTATAACTTCAAGGAGTTTGTTTCATGCAACTCGTGCAAGATGTGGTTTCCTATGGCTTTATCTACACATTTGTATCTACGTCAGTGTTTTTGCTAGTAGCGCTCGCTCTCTGAGTGCTTACTATCTCTCGCTTGGCAAGGAAAATACTTAATCGTTATAGCTGTGGATAAGGACATACTCAGCAAGAACTTTGATGAAGGCAAGTGTTTCAAGAATTTCAATAATAGTAAACCACACATGCCATAAATGCTTGGTTTTATACTTTAAATATCATTTGGTTTTTATCATTTCTGCACCGATATTTTGCCATTAATATTGTGCCATGAACGTTCAAAGTTCAGTGTGAACGAGTTTTATTGAATCCAGTTTTTTAAACTTGAAAATTTGGTTTTGAAAACCAGACGAGACATGTGTTTGGGACTTAGAACCACACTGAGGATGCATTCATAATTCTCTAAATGATTCTCTTGTTTCATTAAAATTACTGCCTAATATTCAAATTAATGACATTCACGACTTCGTTATAAAAGTGTTTATTCTCATTGTTACTCTATCATAGTTCCCATATTTAAAATTACACACTGCTCCTCTGGTGGCTTGCATTCGTCAACTCCTTCACGCGGGATATAAAAAAAGCTATAAACCCAGACAGAGACGTTATGAGCTGACGACTTCGGAACCCTGGTTGCTATTCTGGCCATTTCGCCAAGCCAAAATCCTCAAGTTAAGGTGTTTTCAAATTAAATTTAGCAATACAAATCACTCGGTATTTGACAGCCCGGCAGGATTTTTTCATGCAGAAGGATTTTGTGGCTAAACTTGATTTGGAAAACACAAAATTGGAGGAGTTTTCTCTGAAAAATGACAACCTGACTATTTATCTGGGAACTGCCAGTTTCCTACTTACTGCCAAGATAAGGAAGGAAACTTTGACAAAACGTACTTGACTAGCCTAGTAGTACACCTGTGAGTTAACGTTGAAAGGAAGGGAGCTTCCCCATCTGCAGTGATGTAGCTTTGGCCAAATTTAAAAAATGCAAAAATTCTCACTTATATGTACTTGCCCGACGTTCTGAAATAACCTGGCAGAGAAGAACGCTAGTCATCATTGGACAAGCGTGGACTCTAATTGGCAGGAGAAAAGAGCACTCAGTATAGGTAGGAAATCGCTCCATAAGAGAACAGCGAGGAGAGTGTGACGAGGTACTTGCGAAGAGAACTTCGCGTGCTGGGGAAAATTCAGGTGACACGCCACAGCTGACGAGGGCGTGGTGTGAGCGGCAATGCTCTCATTTCCATACGCCTCTTTGAAGTTCATTCCGACTACCTTGTGGGCTTTTGGACTTGAAAAGTGCACGAATACGAAGCGTGAAGGAAAGAGTAAAGTACTTAAAATATCAGTAAGAAAGTAATGGTTGCGTTGTACAAAAATGGCATAACGCACACACGTAGTAATTAAGTATTTTGCTTGCATCTTGTAATTGCATTTGGGCCATTTCTTTTACGCGATGCAGGGAAGGGTTAACCTTGCGTACTGGCTTTCTTGTGCTTCATTCACTACTGCTCAGACTAGTGGCGAGTGTGTGTGTGTGTGTGTACAAATGATTTCGTTCGCAACGTTGTAGGTTTTGTTCATTATCATGGCGCACATGCTTTTCATTGCCCCTATTTTCATTTTCGTTCATTTGGCACAAGTTAATCGAGTATTGCCCATATTTTTCGGGTCTAATATTCAATTAGTTCTTAATTTAAGTATGAGTTATTCTAAATGAACTTCCCGTCATTGATACCAAGATGTACTACATTTTAGTCATTGCAGCGAGACTATTCCCTCAGTAAAGGGGCGAGCATGCAGGCACCTCTGATAGATGGGCAATCACATCTTGCGAAAGACTGCAGTTGGGAATTTCCTTTCTCGTTTTATTTTAAAACAATTCATTTGGCACATCTGTCAAAAAGAGTGATTTAGTACATGCGTTCACAGCAAATCTGATAACCAAGTGTCTATGAAGCTCGTAGCAAGTAGACGACGGGAGAGTTTGCACTACCGTTCAATGCATGAGCATAACAAGACCAGATGCAAGTCAAAACATCGGATTTACATTGCTCAACGCGGGTCAGTGCCGGATGAGGGATAATTCCGGGATTATTGTTATGTCTCATGGAAATCCGCTGAAGCAGGGCTGTTCGCTTCCTATGGGAATTCGATACATTTGCATGATCTTCAGTTGATCCCGTGCAGTACCGCACAAAGGTCGGTGTGCGTAATGCAAGATGTGCGGGGCATCACGTGTATGGCGCATCGTATAGCACGAGTAGGGCAAATGCGTAGTAAACTTGAAGAGTTAATTTCATACTTTTTTGTTTCTCGAATGTTCAGATGTCGTCTGTAACAATGTTTGTTACTACGGTTAAAACGGTCGAGAAGTTTACACGTTATTTTATACTTCTGACTCAAAAAATGCTTGAGTTAGACGTTCAGCAAAGTTTAGCTCATTAGTGAGAGTGCATAATATAACACTACACTTCCATGTTTTTGCTCTTTGAACGGGTCTGGCTTTTTATTTTCGAAGAACATCTTCACTAGTGTTTACTACTGAAACGAGTGGACGTTTGAAATGTTGAAGCTTGAATTTCATTCGAATTAAATGAATTAATCTCCGAGCATAACATCCGATATCACCCTCGCAAATAGTTCTACTCTATAGGGTACTCAGTATTGGAATGAAACTACCTCACGTCTCACTCGACATGTTTGTGTGAATTGAGGTTATTGCGCTGTAAATTGAGGTCACAGCTCCAATTGAAGAACAACTGTAAAATCAAATACGTCCCCTCAGGGAGATACAACTATTGTATCTATTGGAATTAGCGCTCCTAGGGGGAAAATGTGCGGCCCTGAGCTGAGAGTTAGGAAGGCCTTCATTTTGTTAGAACAAATTACTTTTTGTTTTGTTAAGGACCATCTTTTTTCAGTTTACTGCTGTCCTGTTTTTCAGCTCTTTTGACTTTTTTCTTCAACTTTTATCTTGTTTCATAACCTTCCTTCTTAATTGACTGTTCCTATGCGCGCGAGATCATGCGCGGAAACTCACCTTGTGCATAAATTCCGCATTCCCTTAACTCCAAACTAAATAGTGACCTTATCTTTCCTCTCTTTGAGCAAATTCGTTGTGGTAAGGGAAGCCAAAACTAAAGTCTAATCAATCAATCAAATGAAACGGTAGGCAATACGTTGAGGTTCATAGAATGGCTGTATGATAAGAACGTACGAGCGTGAGTACAAGATGCTAACTAAATGAACTTATGCAGCGATCGCTTGCAATCTACATGAAAAGTTAGTTCTATCTCACTTGTGAATTTATTGTAAGCAGCCTCATGTTGAATTTGGAACTTTTTTCTAGGCTGCTGAATAATTATAAAAGGTTATAAGTTTCTAGAGGTTATAAGAAATAAGATTTTCTACATTCCTTTTCCAAGAGACATGTCGAACATGTTCTCTTCAGCATTTTGACTGCAGCTGGTAAAACTGAAGTTCAATACTCAAATCAAATTCAAAGTCATTTGCATTGAGGAATGTTGAAATAGCAAATATTAACTGGATCGTGCCTTCATTTTCTTTTCATTGAGTATTTCTTACAATTGAGTTTATGACTACTGATCAGTCAGCAGCAGGATAAAAATTCCCTCCGTATACCCCCGGTGGCTCACTTCGCACTTTAAGTGTTAAGTAAATCCCCCTTGGGAGGGCATAAGATGGGCAGTGGTTTAATGACAGTTGTGTCAGGGTATTCTATGTCGTGAGGACTGGTGCCCCCGGGGCGACTGTTCGGTTACCTGAACTATAGGTCTTCGTCGTGACTTCTTCATTTTGTGCTTACATAAGTTTTTCCGTTTTCAAGTCGATTTCGCTTATTTGTCTTTGCATTTTCCTTTTTTCCTACCTAACTGTCAGTTTCATTGCTCTAGGCATCCTGCGGGTGTACACACCTTGTGCATAGATAAGCGGTTTTCTCAGTCCATGCTATATGATCATTCTCTTCGTTTTCTTAAGATCGCCTTATGCATGGATAAGGCGATAACGTTCAAATGAAGAACGTTCAAATAAATGAAGTTCAAATAAGTAACGTTTAAATAACTAACGTAATATATAATAATTTTGTCAATTTGACTTCAACAACGAGGGATTCAAAATGGTTTTGCTTCTCTATCTTTTCTTTCAAACAGTGCCTTCCCTTGCGTGGAGGTCAAATTGACCTTCCATTCAGCAAATCAAATTGCCCTCAAAGTCTCATTTGAAACTCACATTTTTTGCTACGCCATGAATTTTTAAGATCATGCTGCTTCAACACAACACAGTGAACAAACGAGTATAACAGCTGCTGCATCCCAACACACCAGACCTGACTGCATCACGACACACCAGACCTGACTGCATCACGACACACGGGAATGACGGTATCCAGGATACGAAGCGGCGACTACCCGCCGAGCCCAGCCAGCCCGTCGCCCGGCAGGCAGACACTCGGCCTCACACGGGCACGGGCTTCCGTCTGCAGCGGCAGCGAGGGTCGTCCCGTCGATGCAATGGATGCAACTGCCTGCCTCAGTGCAGCGCCGGCCACGGTCAGGTGTGTATGTGTGGTGGTGTTAGTGACTGCCAAGTTGGACCTCTGTTCTGAACTGGGTTCGCTGCTGAACTGTTTTCGTGTGCTGTAGAGTTGTTAAATACTTGTTACTGATGCGGGTATAAAAATTGTATGAATTTGAGCATTAAGCCGACTTATATCAATTGTGAGAGTTATATAAGTGTGAGAATAGTTGACCGTGAAGGATGGATACTTAATTTTAATGGGTAAGTAATAGTCACGGAAACGCCTATCATATTGACTATTTTGGTTTACAAATATTTTTATTTTGGACCCTCTTTTGGGGCTCTATTTATCGTCTATTATATTTTTGAAAACGCACGGATTCATACGCGTCACGGAACGCGCGTTTTGTTTCGGCTAGGCTAATGTCAAGTTCTACACCAATAGTAATTATCTTCGAAAATTAATATTACTCGCATTTGCATTGTATCGCCGTAGTTTGTGGGAAATTGCATTTGCATGATCAATGTAATTGTTTTTGTGTAGCAGTGGAAATGGTCAGTATTGAATTTAGCGCATCAATGATTTTGAAATTTTTTTAGTAGGCCTACATAATTATGGAAATAAAATTTTCTAAATTGATGACGAGCTAAATTCAATATTGACAGTGAAAACTTCCTTTATTCATGTTTGTGGCAAAATTTCAACTAACAGGAGTAATTCATGATTACTTAAGACGCAATTACCGACAAGAACGTAACTGGAAATTTTTAGAACTTTTTTCTAAGAAAATATAATGAGGCAAAATATGACTCGTACCAGCGGTGCGACTCGCTTAATACTAGCTTGCAGGGCGACAGTCAAATAATTTACGGCATCGTAGCGGTGTTGCTGACATCTGAAGTCTTCAGATCAACGTGCCTACCCTAAGTGTTGTTTTCTCATGCCTAAATTCATAAATTGTAATGGTAGAACGTTAAGAATTGTTTATTTTGTCCAGCACAAACAGCCATAAATGGAAACGTTACTGTATCAGCACGGCGGCGGGAGCGCATTTAACCGCGGTTGTAAACGGTTGCTTTGGTTAGGTTGTATGTAGCAGAATAGGAAAATCCACTTTACTGCTCGAAAACAATTTTATCCTTCAAAAGAAATATGACAAATGCAATTGTCTGATACATTTCACCTGATATAAGTTATTTGAAATCGTTAAACGGATGAAATCTTATTCATTTATACCGATACGTGAATAAGCAATTTATCGACTGGTACACATATGGCCCGATACGCTGGGAACGTGTTAAATTTCGCCATACCGTCAAGGAAGGCAGCTCATACGGAGTCCAAGCTAAGAGTTAGCTGTCCGCAAGAGGTGGAAAAACTCGTATTAAAAATTCTGGAAACTGAGGTTTTTCAAAGTGGGCGCAAATAATGGATGTAGGCCCATAGGAAAATAATTGTAGTTTATCATCGAAGCTAATATTTTGTGTGTCTGTTTTCGATAGTTCTTTAAAACATGATTTATTCGTAAAGTTCTGTCCCCACCAGGGGGAACAGCGCTTGCACGCAGTTTATACTTAAGAAAATGATTGCCTGATCTTCAGCTGGAATGTCATCGAGAAGTAAAAAAACATTGAATTGTAGCTCTAATTTCGCATATAATCATCGATCGTTTTCAAGTTTCTTCCACAAATGATAACTCCGAATGTGCTAGTGTCGTATAAACGAGCAACTTCTGATGTTCACGTCAAAAACCCGTACTGGCAACGCTATGTGCATGGGAGGCTTTGGCATTGCGTTCTCGCAACCACATCACCGGGCGTTGTATAAAAATCACGGGGGGCAGCAAAACTACAGCAACAGTGTCCACTGTAGAATCGAGATCTTCGTTCCCTTCCAACATTAGGTAGCGACACTTGCGTTCGTTGTGTCAAGAGACTATTAAAATAGAAGGCACCGGTATTACGGAAGTTTCAATACGCTTTTCTTTAGTAAAATAGGTTTTGTCCCCAACGCCAGACGAGGCATCGTGCACTTCAACACTCTTCGGTGAAATTTTGTTCTCGAAATCTAAGCACAAAAACAATAGAGCTATGAATTCGCTTGCAGTGTAAGCATTTGCGTTTCGATTAAACAGGTGTTTAATTATTTTACGGTTTTGTTTTGTTATTCATATTATGACTGATGTGAAAGGAATCATGAATGGACTTTCCATCAACTTTTTAGAAATGTACTGTTTTTTCTTTCATCACATGACAATGCGCTGTACAAGTCATCATGGCAGGATGTGAGGTGCTAGTAGCCAGGCCTTTAGAGGGGCCAATGCTTCCTGTTTCGATGCAAGAGGCATCGGTGGGATACGATTGCTGCTGCTGACGAAATGAAGGCAAAAATCACGAACGTGATCGAAATGATCATCGCCCTCAAATAAGTGGTCGTTCCGATCTTTTTATTATTAATGAACGTTAATGGCGGAACTTGTTTAACTCGTTGATCTCGGTGTGTTATATTGACTGAAGTGCATTATTCAATTAAAATTTGAAGTCCATTGAAGTAAGCAATTTGAAAATAGCAAACATCAACAGGATTTTGCTTTCACTTAGCTTTGATTTAATATTCATGATAATTGAGTTTGTGACTACTGGTCGGTCAGCAGCATTATGAAAATCCCCTCCGTGACCACCGGCAGCTTACGTTGCGGTCATTGTGTTTACAACGGAGCTATGAGAGCTGGCTAAAAGCAGCTAGAGTAGAAAATGATTTTTTCTTGCTCTTTGCATGCCAGGTTTTAATTACATCACATAATTCCAAAGGCGATCACGGCAAGTCTGCGCCTGATATTGAAAACTAAAATCGTCATTGCTCTACTCATTAACTTGAAAATAATGCTACGAATTATGATCATAGGGCAGTTGAAAATCGTGTGCTAATCAAAAATGACCGAGAAGTTTTCCCTATCACTTTGAATCCCACTGAGGAGCAAACCATCACACGGACGCACAATTGCTTTTCTAAAATAGGAAGTAAGAGTGTCCCCTACTACCAAGTGATGTAAATACCTTGAACATATCATCCCTGTTATTGGCTCAACTCCGGACTTTTTTCAAGCGCCAATCAGCATAGTGGCGAACTGTCATGAATGAATTCACCGCGAACGAGCTTTGCTTTGCGTCTTTTGAGACGTGCAACACTGGCACCTGCACCCTGCAGCTGCCGCAGCTCCATAGGCTCCTCCTAAATTTGGTAGGGAAATTCGCAGCTCTGCTGGATTCCAGGAAGCGCGCTGCTCTGTGGCTCCCGCCTGCGCCCCCCTGTGTGTGTGTGTGGCTTGACGCGTTTCCCCCGGCGGGTTGAACTGAAGTTCAAGATTTAACTCTAATTTAAAGTCAAAAGTTGTTAGCAATTTTATATATATAAAATATTAATTGGGTTCATTCAATACCATTCATTTTAAAAGATGGTAAAACTTTTTGAACTACCCTTCGATGGGTCGTTTCGCAGCAGGAAGAACTTGAGCACGACCCACCGGTCGGTCGTACCGCAAGCAACATGTTAACACGTTTCCTACGATAGGTTAAACGGAAGTTCAATACTCAATTTCAATGAGAAGTAATTTTGAAGATCTATTTTAAAAATAACGAGCATCAAATAGATCGTGCCTTCATGAAGTTTGCATTGAGTATTTATAAAAATTGAGTGACTGCTGATCGGCCAGCAGCAGAATGAAAATCCCGTCAGAGGCCACCGGTAGGTTCCTTCGCAAGAAACGTGTTACTTGCCTCTCCTCTGCAGAGTTGGGCGTCTGCACTCGGCACAGGTGCGCAACTGCCCTAGTTAAGCTGAACTACAGTAAGTGGGATTCTGGACGTTCTCAATGCATTTCAGCAGCGCCATTCCTTCTCATTGTGAGCCCTCGGGGGGGAATTCAACTAATGTATTGATTGGAATTAGCGCTTCTAGGATGAATGTGTGAGGTCCTGAACTAAAGGCCCCTCAGGGGGATTCAACTATTGTATCTACGGGAAATAGCGCTCCCCGGGGAAAATATGTGAGGACCCGAGCAGAAAGTTAGGTAGGCCTTCTTTTTGTTGAAATAAAAAGTTTTCTGTTATGTTAAGAACTACCTTTTTTCAGTTCACTGCTGACTTGTTTTTCAGTACCTTCTATTTTCATCTTCGACTTTTCTCTTGTTCCATAAACTTCTTTCTCAACTTACCGTTTCTTTCCCCCTTTTGCATAGATTCCGCGTTCCCTTATCTCCATACTAAATGGTGTCATCCTCCTTACTCTCTCTTCGGAATGTTTTTTTAAGCGTTTAGGGAGGCTTAAACTAACATTTAATCTAATCTAACCCGAAGTAAAGGTTAAGTAGGCCTGCTTTTTGCAAAAATAAGAAGTTTTTTGTTTCGTCACTGACCATCTTTTTTTCGTTCCACAGCTATCTTGTTTTTCAGCACTTACTACTTTCCTCTTCACCTTTTATCTCATTTCATGAACTTCTTTCTCAATTTACTGCTTCTATGCACCTTGTGTATAGATTATGAGATTCCTCGATCCATTGTAAATGGGGCCTTCCCTCATCCTCCCTTCGGGACACCTTCGTTGCGGTTAGGAAAGCTTAAACTAGCTTCTCTAATCTAAATTAGTCATTATGATACTTTCCCCTGATAGAATGGCTGTTCCCTATAAGTATTAATATTGCTGGTATTATTTGGTCCGGCTGATTGCTCCTCCAGGTTATTGCTTCCTGATGCGAGTTATTTATATTTAATCTCAGCAAAAAGAATTCTATTCTCCAGGAGGGTACATTTCTTCTAATAGTTATCATTTCTGCTTAAAAGAATTTTTTCTTCACACGGAAATTATATCTTCTGATAGGATTCATTCCTTTTTTACAAATGCTTCAAATTCGAAAAATTCAGTCCTATTCATGAGAATAAGTTTTACACATATGGTCAACTCTTTCTGGTAAGATTTTTCTTACTGGCGGGATTCTTTTCTACAGGTAAGATTCTTTCCTAGTAGTAGGATTCTCTCCTTCTGGTAGGATTCTCTCCTACAGGTAGGAGTCTCTCCTACTGGTAGGATTCTTAACTACTGGTAGGACTCTTTACCACTGGTAGGACTCTTTACCACTGGTAGGACTCTTTACCACTGGTAGGACTCTTCACCACTGGTAGGACTCTTTACCTCTGGTAGGACTCTTTACATCGGGTTCATACTGGCAGGATTCGTTCCCACTGGTACGGATCCGTTCCTACTGGCAGGATCCGTTCCTGCTGGCAGGATCCGTTCCTAGTGGCAGGATTCATTCTTACACACACAATTCATTCTCTTTGACAAAACGCATTCCCATTGCTGAGCTAATTCTGCTGATAGGAATAATTCCCGGTGAAATGAGCCGGTGCCATAGAAGAA
Source organism: Platorchestia sp. MABIK (assembly GCA_014220935.1). Classification (NCBI taxonomy): domain Eukaryota; kingdom Metazoa; phylum Arthropoda; class Malacostraca; order Amphipoda; family Talitridae; genus Platorchestia; species Platorchestia sp. MABIK. The sequence goes on along the minus strand of JACJUY010004115.1, from coordinate 42,101 downwards.
GAGTTAGCAATATGAGCGTAATAGTACTTATTTAGTCCTGATCGGCGCCCGCATGCGAGCGTGCAGCGGGCACCACAGCGCTGCAATGCGCGCTCCTGCACGCTGCATCTCGGGCCTGCAATTGGGCCTAAATTGAGGTCAAGTGTACAGTCATACCTTTGTGACACCCACTGTACAGTCACGCCTTTGCGACACTCACTGTACAGTCATGCCTTTGTGACACTCACTGTACAGTCACGCCTTTGCGACACTCACTGTACAGTCATGCCTTTGTGACACTCACTGTACAGTCATGCCTTTGTGACACTCACTGTACAGTCATGCCTTTGTGACACTCACTGTACAGTCATGCCTTTGTGATACCCACTGTACAGTCATGCCTTTGTGACACCCACTGTACAGTCATGCCTTTGTGACACCCACTGTACAGTCATGCCT